>JAQFZT010002280.1:0-12079 GCA_034696325.1 Camisiidae sp. | reverse complement strand
TATTACTTGAATTAAAATCTTAATAACTATTTTAATGAAATAATTTACCGCAATCTCCAGTAACACAATGTCCACTTCCATCGCATTGAGTTCTTCCCCAAACTCTTCCGCCCCAACCATTCCGAACTTGAAAGGTATAAATTGCTCTTTGAGCTAAACTAAAGCCTCCATTCTCTGGAGTGCCTTTTCCTGAATTACCTAATAATCCGGGCCATACAGTGAACGGACAATTGTTTCGGAGTCTTATTTGATGTGCAGAAATAATTCCGACAAATAATAATAAAATTTTGACTTGCATTTCATGTATTATTGAATACCTAACGATTAAAAAAAGTGCTTATGTAATGAGTGCTCTTTCTTTTTATATGTATCATAAGAGGAGCAATTTTGTGATTGAGTCCCTTTACACCGACAGTCACTACACCGACAACCTCTACACCCACAGCCTCTGCACCGGAAAAAAAATTATTTTTCTCAGATTTTAACAATTTCATATATTTCATATACAATTCGTAAATTATTTTTACTGATTTGAAATTTGAAATTTTTCAATTAATTAAAACATTAATTCTTGAAATCTTAGAAAAGTTGATGAATTCTGTGAGAAATTGTTGAAATTTGAGAAAAATTGAAGAGTTCTGTTGAAAATATTTTGTCGGTGTAGTGACTGTCGGTGTAAAAGCTGTGGGTGGAAGAGTCCTGTTCTGTTCTGTTCTCAATTTATTGAGTCAATCATTCGAGAGAATTGTAAAATAATTTTAACATTTTTTCAAAATTTTCTGAAAAATGTACTATTTCTGGTGGAAACAAGATTTTAGATTTCTATTGAAATAATTAATTTTTGCTCTAATTATTTGAGATAAAACAATGATCTGATGATTGACACAATCACAAACACATTCATAAAACATCCAAAGCAGTAAAATCGCAGCTTTTAATTATTGCAACAAAATTCTAAATTATTAACAGTAGTAACAATTGTGAGCAATTTTATTGAAAACATAACTCTTCTGAGATTTGTATTTAATTTTGATTTAAGTAAATAGAAAAATTTTTCATTTAAAATTCGGCGCTTTTTGTCTGAATTTTATGTGATTTAAAAGCTGTGATTTTTGTGCTAAAAATTAGGTATAAATTTGATGTTTAATAGAACGCATATTTTTGACAGAATAACCATCGCTCGGCAATTGAATCTAAATTTGACTTTTTCTGATTCAATGATTGCATACAAAATTTGATTGCATATTAATAAGAAATATAAATATAAATTAATTTTTTTAGTGATAAAACATTAATGCTTTTAATAATTAATTAAAATACAATTAATTGTATTACAGTCTATCCCTTGAAGTAATGACATTATCTCCTCGTTGTGAAAGTGTGGAGACATCACAAGGAGTTCCACTAACAGTGACAGGTGTTGCCCAATGCAAAGTCATGACAGAAAAAGAATTTTTAACAATAGCTGCCGAACAGTTTCTCGGAAAAAGTGTGGATCATATAAAGTCTGTTATATTGCAAACATTGGAGGGACACTTACGAGCCATTCTCGGTTTGAATCATTCAATTCTAATTTACTATTATATCAACTCTTTTCATACAAATAACAATTTTAGTTTCCGAAACATTTTCTGTTTTAATGACAATAAAGTTTTCTGATAAAAGTTTTTCCAAAAGTCAATCAACTTTTAAACATAATTTCAATTAAAATTTGGTGTTATATTGCCTTTCGTTTTAAATGAGTTGCAAATGCAATATAAAATCAATACAATTATAATTGAAAAACTTTTGTATGAAAGCCATAAATTTTGAATCATTAATTAGTAGTAGTTCTGATTGAACTTGAAATTAATTGAAGTTATATCTCAATTAAAGGTACACTAACTGTAGAAGAAGTGTATAGAGATCGTGACCAATTTGCGTCATTAGTGCGAGAAGTGGCCACTCCTGATGTCGGGCGAATGGGAATTGAAATCCTATCGTTTACAATAAAAGACGTTTACGATAATGTGGAATACTTGGCATCTTTGGGCAAAGCGAGAACCGCCGCAGTCAAGAGAGACGCCAACGTTGGTGTCGCTCAAGCGGAAAGAGACGCCGGTATTCGGGAAGCAGAGTGTGAGAAGTCGGCGATGGATGTGAAATATGGCGCCAACACTAAGATTGAAGACTCGCATCGATTGTATTCATTACAAAAAGCACAGTTCGATTCAGAGGTCAATAGTAAGAAAGCAGAGGCGCAGTTGTCCTATGAATTACAGGCAGCGAAAATGCAACAAAAAATTAGAAGTGAAGAAATGGAAATCGATGTCGTCGAGAGGTCGACACTTTTTCATTATCATTTGTCTTTCACTTCAATTGTTAAACACTTATCTTAAGTCATTTAATTGAATATATTTTTCTTATATTTTAGGCGAAAACAAATCTCTGTCGAAGAAAAAGAGATATTCCGTAAAGAGAAAGAGTTGACAGCAATGGTTAGACTTCCGGCAGAAGCGGAAGCGTTTAAAGTGGAAATGATAGCACAGGGAAAGAGAACGCAGACAATAGAGGCCTCACGAGCAGAGGCACAAAGAATTAAAATGATTGGTGCGGCCGATGCTTATGCTATTGAAGCCATCGGTAAAGCAGAGGCAGAACGCATGAGAATGAAAGCGGCCGCTTATAAACAATACGGAGACGCAGCTATTCTTTCATTAACACTCGAAGCACTGCCAAAGGTATGCATCCATTCCACCAAACAATACAATTCATGTTTCAAATTGAATATTTCAATTTTTGAACATTTGTTCAATAGATTGCTGCCGAAGTGGCGGCTCCTTTAGCCAAAACCGATGAAATAGTTCTCATAAGTGGTACAAATGGAGGAATTACTTCTGATGTGACAAGACTTGTGTCTTCGATACCACCCGCTGTTCACGCACTGACTGGTGTCGATCTGTCAAAGGTTTCTATTAATTGAAATCAATTTAAATTTACAGATTTCTAACTTTTTCTCTTCAAAACAGGTTTTATCAAAAATTCCGGGCGCGAAATGAACACAAGAATCTCTTATTATTATACGTAAAACTAATTATTATAGAGATATTTAACAGTAATTGACTCAAGAATTCCTATTTATAATTCCAAGTTTTGGTTCGCAATTATCAAACAAAATCAGCTTCACTTTAATCAATACTCATTTATGATATCATTTAGATATCTGTTTAACTAATTCTATTTCACTTTAAGAAACTATACACTACTTTTGACTTCACTTATTATTTTATAGTCAGTCTTCGTATGAAATTATATTATCAGAAATCCAATTAAGTCTAATTTAATTAATAAGAAAATACTCATCAAATGTAGCAAATAATGTAATCATTCAATAGACTTATAAAAAAATCAAAAGTTAAAAACACAAATCAATGTTAAATAACTTCACAATTAAATACTCATATATTTGTTTTACATTAAAATTGAAAGTTTTTTCGTGAATTGAACCAATTATTAGTTCCATAAATACATAGAGATAATTGGCTTCCATATAAACAATAATTTTGAAACTATAACTTTAATGCATTTCTACAATTAACGGAAAAAGTTGTGTTTAGTCTCTTAAAGTGAAAGATAATTCCTTCAAAGCTCTTATTTTTGAAATTTTTCATGTTTTTATCTATAAATATAAAGCCCTCACAAGTCATGGAAAAGATATTGAAAATTCTGAATTCATTATTGTTCGAGAGTTGGATTCAGTGAACTGTTTTTCAATAGTTTTATTATTGATCTGAAAATTGTATTCAAACCTCAGTTTGATTTTTAATTTTTATGCAACAAATATTACGGCTTTTTTACGTAAACAATTGAAACAAAACTTTTTTTACATTATATACAGATTATTGTAAATTACATTTCAATTATTTAACTGTAGATCTCATGCGATAATCTCTTGGACACAGTTTTAATGATTTTAGTTTATAATAATTTGTTAAGATTTATGTGATTTTTTGGCAAATTATTCATTGTTTTTATTAGTTTTTTATTTAAAGTGTTTATAATTTTTTATTTTAATTCAAACACATTATGCCATAAAACATAAATTATAATAATTACCGGTATTCTCATTATTATAATTATTTAATATCAATAAAATGAATATTGAGATTAAATTCTAAAGATTTAATTAAACTTATAGTTGAGGAAAGATTTATTTGCGGGTTAACTATTACTTTTGAAAGTGTAAGTTTTCATAAATACAATTTTGCTTCAAAAGTTTGCGAAAATATATCAAATAATGCTCTCAGAAAGCGAGTCATTTACTCGCTCTTCACAGTAATGAAAGGAAAACTAAGGAATTTCTTGCTTTTCCCGTAAAATTCCTCGTTTTTTCCCTCATACAAAAAGACCTTTACTAAAAATTATTCGATACAAAAATAACGCAGAAAACACGCGTTGTTGATGGCCAACAGTTAAATCTCCTAAACATAGAACACAAGGTTGCAGTTCGAAACTCCACTTGTTTAAAACATTTTTTTAATTATTTTAATTATTAAATTTGATTTAAATTTAAATTTTTTCCCTAAATTCTAATTATGTTTGAGCACAAATAGAACATTTATTTTTTCAATTATTGATTTCTAAAAATGTGAGACAACAGTAAAAATAGTAAAAATAGTAATAATAATAGTAATAATGATAGTAACAGTAATCTTTCCGATGAAGGACCAACGCCGACTAAATTGAGAAAAGTCGACCCGCCATCTAAATTTTCTGTTTCATGGATGTCGGACTCAATTTTGATGAAGTTCATGGAGTAACTTCGGCAGGACATGACCAGAGTGCAATGCAAAATCGCAGGATCGCAATTACGCTGGGGACAATATAGGTCTCATGGACCAGTGTTACAGTGACTTCCACCAAAGCATAGCCGCACAGTCTGCTGAAGAACCACGCCACCACTACGGCGACGACGAACTACGGCTTAATAAGCCAAGCTGCAGAAGTGAGATTAGCGACGTATTGCGTCGAGACCAACACTTCCTTTCTTACTATAGGGAAACTAAGCCCACTTTTGGCGAAGATATTTGACAACTGGACGGTGGCATCGAGGCTGAGGATGAAGGCCACCAAAGCACATGCCATTATCTGCAACGTGATTGTACCACACTTTCAGGCTATACTCTGAGATCACTTGCGTCAGAACAAATTTATCTCCTCTTATAGATGAGAGCACAGACATCGCGATCGTTATAAGGGTGTGTCTTGTGATGCGTAACATATTCAAAAGACTGGCCACCATCTTTTATGCCCTGATAGAGCTGATCACTGAAGACGCAATTGAATCGCAGAAATAATATTTAAGAAGATGGAAGATTGAAAATATCACTAAGCGAGTGTCGGATGATGCGAAAGTTATGAGTGGTCAGTACTCTTATGTCCAGTCTTGATTCGCTGTCAAAATTTCATGCATTATTTTAAGAAATGTATTTTTCATACAACCCATTTATGCGCTTCTTACGCATGTAAAGTACCTTGATCCACGCCTGAACACTTTTTAAAGGACTTAAATGCTTACTTCAGCCAGCTTACAAAGCCTCGGATTGAGTTAGCTGACCACCAGTTAGAGCACGGACTTCCAGAGTATCGAATTCTTCGAGTTTTAAAGATACGTTGGAGATCCCACTTGCTTACTATCGTGAGATTTCTCAAGTGTTCCCAACTCCAGACGTACTTTGAATGCGTGTCGTTCAGGACATAAGAACGAGACGAAGAGGAACGCGAAAAGACAGTCGACCGGCTAAAGAATTGCTTCCGGTACGCAGACATCAGGTTTTATTTATTATTCTTATCGATCATTCTTCCACACTTCGAACGTTTTAACGTCTTCTTTCAATCAGACGCTATAATTCTCCCTGAGCTGCAATACAGATTTGACTCTATGTTCCTGATGTTCGCCAGCTATTTTTTAACCAAAGAGTGCAATCAAATTAACGCAGATAAAATTAATCTGATTGATTCAGACAACTGTTCAACATATAAACCACTTAATGACATTTTCATCCCATACTGTCCCAGTCAACTACTGGACAATATAAGAGACTATGAGCCCGCTCAATGTTCTGTCACTTCAGCCGTGAATTTTATATCGTACCCGTTAATCAGAATCAAGTTCGCTTCTCAGTAGTTGATCTCTTCGTCCACTAGCTTAAGAACCTAAATCCGAAGATCGCTCTATCGATCTCAACGGCTTCTCCACGGTCAACAAATTTAACCCGCCTCTTTCGTCGTTTCAAATTCTTCTAAGGCTAAGTAATGGCAGGATACCTGAACAATAGAACAATAGTGGAATCTTCTCGCCTAATCACACGACCTCCGCCATTCACATGCATTCTCGCTCGATCAGTTTTGGTGCTATTTGTCAGAATTAAGAAGAGATACAGATGTAACTCCACGGTTTGGTAACTTGTCTTCATTCATGAAGGATCTTTTAGCACTACCACATTCAACTATTAGGAAGCTGTCCGCACGCGCTCTTCTTTTTTCAAATAAAGGAGGATACCAGTTGCTATGAGAGCGCCGACGAACTTGATTCACAGGAAGTCTATATATTTTTTGAAAGGTCTCACCGAGTAGAGGAACTTTGTCAATAGTTTTAAATGTTGCTATAAATGTAGCCCACAGAAACATAACGGAAATAGTTATTAAGGTCACTTCTAGTCAGTTGAATTTTTTTACCTTAATATTTCTTTCCATTATGTTTATGTGGGCTACATTTAAAACTAAGCTCATTATCAAATATTAAGATAAAAAAATTCAACTGACTAGAAGTGGTCAGAATATGGTCGGATTCGATCAAGTGAGGTATCAAATTAAACAGATCAATAAACTGAATCTAACGATATATCATACATATGGGTGGGGTGTCAGAAAAAAATGTTCCCCATAGAACTCAATGTTAAAAAACCAAAATTTTTAACATGGGATCCTATCAGAAATTATTTTTTCCAAAATTTATTTCTCGGGAATCGGTGGTCCGCGAATATGGTCACTTCATGTCGTTGTGGACCAAGGCAATGGCTGGCGAAAAGCACCCCCAACGCCTCGAATTTTATCCCCGCGTATCTCCATCCCTACCCAGACAACATAACATTAAAAAAAGTTGACAATAAATTTTAACTTATAATGAGAATATTGGATCCTAAAAGATGTTTACACTTTAATCTCCTGGAGTTGACTCCTTTTAACAGAAAATAACGTATACTTATATTATCATAATTACAATTAAAATTTTAAATTTCAATAGCACAGATAAGAAACATAACTATCATGTTACATTACGAATCATAACTTTTTCCGTTTATTAAAAAAATAGAAAATTATTAGGAAAATGAGGAAATCCAGAATTGAATAAAATACTGGTTACGCCACTGCGTGACACAACCGCCGCTGTAGAGAGGATCTTCAATAAGGTAGCTATCAATTATATTATACTTCGCAATAGTCTTTAGATCCGCACTCTTAATCAATTATTGTCTATGAAATCTATAACAAATGTTCTTCAGATTACAGCTGCCAACTTTAATTCACCAGTAGAAGTTCTAAATATTATAAGCTCTCAAACCTTGTAAAATGACACTAATTCTGATTCAGATGATGATTTTGAATTTAGTGACTAATTAGTAGCTATTATTTGCAAATAAACTTTGGAATTTAAATTTTTAAAATATTTTTAACTTATAATTAGTTTACTTTGAAGTCGACCACCGCCTACTAATTGAATATGATACTAACAGATCAAATCGATGGCGATTGGAAGTACCCTCGAAGAGGTTTCGAACGATACATTTATAATTCCAATCGATTACCATCTAATGGTATTTCTGAAGTATCGCAATTAGCTTGCAATTAAGAGTAAAATCCAGAGTTGTTCAAGCGAGTGAGTCATAGAAAGTTCATGTATTTCAATGTGTGTCTGCATATCTTTATTATATGCATCGTAATTTATGTTTGTATCAAGACATTAAGTCAAGCAGGGCATTTCAAGGAAAAAGTAGGCTTAAAATCTGAGAGCATTGATATTAAACCCTAATTATTGTATTAACACTAATATTTCGATCAAAGGAATTAAAATGATTCAAATTAAATAATTATAAGGTCAGATTCGATACTCAGCTCAGAGGCTCAGTTTCATAGAATATTGCTAGGCTCAACTCCAGACTCATCAACTAGCCTGAAAAGCTTGAGCCTTGAAGAACACTGGATATAGTAAATGTAAGGTAAGGAAGGGCTGTAATCTCGCCCAATTAGAACTAGACCAAGTTTCAGAAACTATTCTTGTATTGAATATTTTGAAATGAATAGACGAAATTCTGTCATATTATTTTTATTGTTATTTCTACCGATGAATTCTTTCATTTGAGCCCAATAAGTTCGATGAGATTGAGATCACAATGATATGGGTGGAGACGGAGGGGTATATGTGCTTTTGAAATAACTTCATCCACTGAACAAACTCATTTCTGGAAATTGTCTTTCAAATATATATATTCTTATTTTGACTTTATTTTCCATAACACGTTAATGATTGATATTAAAAGCTCTGTTCCTAAAGTCATTCAATTAATTGACTCCTGAGTTATGATTTCTTACATCAAATAGAATAAATTAATATTTTAGCATAATAAAATTTTAAAGACTATTTTACCTAAAAACTATGATATTCAATATGCATATTCTTATTTTGACTTAATTTTCCATAACAAGTTAATGAGTGATATTAAAAGCTCTGTTCCTAAAGTCATCCAATTAATTGACTCCTGAGTTATGATTTCTTACATCAAATAGAATAAATTAATATTTTAGCATAATAACAATTTGAAGAGTATTTTACCTGAAAATAATAATATTCAATGTGCATTTCCTATGCTGACTTAATTGCCCAAAACATTTTGATGGGTCGTTTACAAAGCTCTATTTTAAAAGTTATCCGATTATTCCTGTTTATTCCTGTTTATGTTCTGATTATTCTGTTATGATTCTTCAAATTTATATTAAAAATTGATATTTTGAAATGATAACATATTTAGAGATTAAACCAAAAAATAATATTCAATATATTGACATTATTATGTTTCAATATCCTAAAGTTGCCTGAATTGTTGACAACATGTTGACAAAATATATTAAAATCTCTGTTCCTAAAATTATCCGATTAATTGATCCCTGAGTTATGATTCCTTAAAATTATATAAAAAAGTAAATAACATATTCAAGAAATTTTTACCTGAAAATAATATTTCATATGTATATTCTAAAGTTGACTTAATTGTTGATAACATGTTGGTAAATCATATTAAAAGCTGTGTTCCTAAAGTTATCCGATTCATTGATCCCTGAGTTATGTTCGCTTTCACTGAATAGAAGAAAAATAAAGTTCTGACATTTTAGACATAATAAAACATATTAAAAGCTCTGTTCCTAAAGTTATCTGATTAATTGCTTCCTAAGTTATGTTTCCTTGAATCGAATAAAGCATTAAATGTTTTGACATGATTCACTTATTTAATAAATTTTTATCTGAAAATAATATTTAATATATATATATTCTTATGTTGGCTGAATTGTTGATAACATGTGAGTGAATCATATTAAAAGCTCTGTTCCTAAATGTATCCAATTAATTTATTCCTTTCTTATGATTCCTTAAAATTATATAAAAAGTTTTGACATAATAACATTTTAAAAAGTATTTTACCTTAAAATAATAATATTCAATATGCATATTTTTATCTTGACTTAATTGCACAAAAATATTTTAATGAGTCGTTTTAAAGCCCTGTTTTTAAAGTCATCCGATTATTTGTTTCCTAAGTTATGATTACTTACACTGAATAGAAAAAAACTAAAGCTTTAACATCACATTTTAAAAAGTATTTTATTAAAAAATCTAAAGTAGATATAGGTTAGAATTAAAATGAAAAATTTATCAACGAGTAAATTTTTAAGTATTTTATGTGTAAAAATCCAAACCTATTGCACATAAAATACTTTAAAAATTTACTCATCCCAAATCAATCAAATCAAAAATATCGAACTCTACTTCATCGGCGTCCCAAAGAAATAAAGTCAAACTTTTCTGAACTTTTAAATGTAACAAAACTGTCAATGAGTTTGCGTCGACTCAAACTCATCAACTATTCCATCACAACTGCATAAAGAATTAAGAACTGCTTAAGAATAACGGTTTAGAGTAAATAATTCCAAAAAAGTGAATTTAATATTTGATGAGATTATTTTCTTCTTAATGCTTTGGTTTATCTTTTATTTCGTTAACCTTATTATAAAACTTCCATTAATTAATTTGAATTCTGTTTCGTAACTATTTAATCATTTCCAGTGTAGAGTTTGATTTTTTGTAGTCCGCTCTTCTGAAGTTTTGAGGCAAAATCAGACTGACCTTCATCAAAAGATGGCAGCCCTGAGCATAAGCCCACAATAATCTCTCCAAATTTTGTCATGAGACGCTTTTCTTATGTGTACTGATTGTTCACAACAAGTTAATGAGTCATTTTTAAACTTCTGTTCATGAAATCATTCAATTAATTGACTCCTGAATTATGATTCTTTACTATAAACGAAAAAAATGAAGTTCTGACATAATGAAATTTTGAAGAGTATTTTACTTGAAAATAATATTCAATTTGTATTTTCTTATAATCACTGAACTGTCAAAAACATGTTTATAAGTCATATTCAAAGCTATATTACTTCAGTTATGATTCCTTACTTTAAGAAGAAGAATAAATTAATTTAAGTTTTGACAAGATGACATAATTCATTTAAGAAATTTTTACATAAAAATAAAAATATGATAGCTGTCTACTAAGTAAGGTGTTTTTTCTCGAACGCTCATACTGTATGAAAAGTATGAAACTGTTCCTATTGTTAAGACTTTTGAAACATATTTTTCGAAATAGATGATCATAGTTTTAGTTTTTATGATCATGAGAAGATTATAAAGAAAATTCAATGCTCAAAGAGTTTTGCAATACTACTCAAAATAAACAATTTAATAATAATTTGGGTGAACTTATAAACACTTCATTAGACCCTATTCAAATTAGTGATAGAGATTCTTATCATTTCAAAAATAGATCAGATATCAAAAATGAGTTCAAATTTGGATTAATATAGAAGTTCTACGATATTGTTTGTCATACCAATGGATCAATAGATAAATTCAAGAAACATTCATTAAAAGAGCTACTATCTAAGGTAAAATTGACTTTAAAGTATGTTTAAAGAAGAAATTGCTGCCATTCATTGAAAAACATCACGTTAAAGATGAAATTTTGTTTTGATACGATATGTCTACCTTTCATTATAAGCTCTGAGCCAAACAATATCTACAATATGAAAATATCAGTTTTATAGTCAAAAGTGATACTGAGCCAAATATTCTTCAATCACAACCTAATGAGTGGTTCTCATCATTATGTAAAGCAAAGAATCGTAAACGAAAGAATTGAGTGAAGAAATTTTTTCCCTTTACAAGAATTCTGAGAAATATTCCCAAAAATTAGTTAAAAACTATTGAACTAATTTTAAACTTTGAAAAGATATTCTTTAACAATATCTTATATCGCCTGAGAAAGCTCAAAGCTGGAGAAAAATTTCAAAGAGGGTACCCTTATATCCCTTATATATTTTTAGTAGAAAATAAGCGAAAAATCTAAAACATGGGAATTAATTAGGTCTTATTGATCAGAGTTTTCAAGCGCTTATGTAGAAAATTCTTAATTCATAAATTAATGATTAATTTGAAAGAAGTTCGAACCTTTCGGAACACTGATCTGTATACATCAATTAACAGATGAAGTCTGTGGACTGTACAGGTACCTCTTTATCTGTACAATACAGAGCAAACATGTATGTCTGTAAACCGTATTCCTTACATTGAATAGAAAAAAATTCAAGTTTTGACATGAAATTTTTACCTGAAAATTTATCATTAGTTCATATCGTCACTTGAATACTACAAGGTTCTAAATCGATTTTTTTGACAAAATGAGTTATTAACGGATTCATATACCTTATC
>JAQFZT010002279.1:0-12084 GCA_034696325.1 Camisiidae sp. | reverse complement strand
ATAATAAGATTGAAAACAAAGATTACAAATTAAGATTAATTAAAGTATTGATACACATGTTTTCTGAATAATGAAAAATTTCGACAATTTCTTATTTTTAAAGGCAGAGAATTAAAAAACTTTATAGAATACATGAAGAAATTTTGATCACAGAATTGTATTCTAGTTTTGGGCACTTTTGGTAACAAACTATTCATAAAAGTTTATAAAATTGTTTTAAAAAGTGTGGTAATGAGTTTTTATTTGAACATATTATTGAATATTCTGATTTTCCTCCGATTCAAGAGATTTAAGTCCTAAAAGAGTGAGTCTATGAGAATAATTTGTATAATTATAATGTAATTTATAAGAGATAAAGTTTGAAGATTTTCTTGGACTCATTTATATGCCAAATACTATTACAATATTCTAAATTAGATAAAATGTAAGCATGGCCGTAACTAGCTATGGGGCTAAGGGGGTTATAGCTCCCCCAGAGATTTTCAAATAATAAAGTTTTCAAGTGTAAAATTGAGAATTAGTTCAAGTTTTAGCTCTACCAGACATGTTTAGCCTCTGATTTAGCCTTAAAAGAAAGTTTAGCCCACTATTTAGCCCCACCCAAAAAATTTTTAGCCTCTCAAACCCAAATTTCTGGTCCCGGCCCAGCGGTTGCGATCCAGCCTTAATACAATTTGAAAATTACTTTTTCTAAAAGAAAATATAATTTCTTAAATTTCTTAATACTGTATATAATTGAATAGAATTTTTTTTTCGACACCACTTCTCATGAGTGCGTTTCAGTTCTTTGTATTATTTTGTGTTTTATAAAGTTATTAAACAAAATAAAGTTATGTTTCATTTTTTCGAAAGATTTTTTCTTTTCACAACTTTTTATTTAAATTTGAAGCACTTTTTACAAGCTTTGGTGAGCTCTGTGTGAAACCAACAAAATCGAAACAACATTTCTAGAGGAGATCTTTTGGCGGCTCATCTCAGAAGACAAGTCTCAGCTCAACTCAACAAATGCATTAACACATCTACAAAAATAAGAACTTTAAACTAACAATAAGTTAGTAAAAACCAAAGCCACTCAATCAAGAGAATCTGTAAAGCATTTTGTAAAAAGTACTTCAAATTTAAATAAAAAGTTGTGAAAAGAAAAAATGTTTCGAAAAATTGAAACATAATGTGACACAACTTAAGAAATCTCAAATTCAATATTCAAAATAAAGTTACACAGAACTTACACAGAACTTACACAGAACTGTATTTTGCCGCCACTTTAACCTTATAAAACATTCACGAGATGTCAGTTAAAGACATACATTTCAATTGTCAAATTCAATCATAAACTACGTTATTATTCGTATAAAAAAACATTGAGAAAAATTAATTAATAATTATTGAAAATATGTGTTTATTTTTAATTAATAGTAAGTTAGGCTTCATTTTCATATGAAATCAATCAAATAAATAGAGTTTTTTAAACCAAATTTTCAATACAATTTTTGCATTCAGACTTAAGTTCAAAGGTTTGCTCCTTTTCTATACCTGAGAGGTATTACTTTTGAGAATCTCTTAATCCGTTTGAGAGGATCTGAAACAGGGGTCAAAACAAACGTAACGTATTTGAAGAATAATAATAAAAATGAAAGTATTCAAGAAGATGTTCTCCATATTTATCTCAATAAATACTGAATATTGAATAGAGAATAAGGAAATTATAGATTTATTTAAATATTCATTTTAATGTAAATATGAGTAATTTTTTTTATCTTTTAAAGTGTCACTATTTTAAATGTTAATTCACTTTTACATATATAAATATTTTACAATTTTAAAAGTGATTTTTATTAGAAAATTATGATTAAAAATTAGAAAAATTGTTCAAATTATTAAATAATATTCAAATTTAAAAAAGTGAGTAATAAATGAATAATAAAAATAAAATTCAATCAATAAAAAAATTCATTTTTTCTTCAATAACTTATTAATTATTTGTTATAAAGGTATTAATTGTCAGACTTTAAAGAATAAATTGAAGAAATAATTGGCAAAGATTTGAGACAATTATGAAATTTTTGGCGAATAAAAGACTAGTCAATAATGCCATTAAATACGTGACGAATCAAATCATTAAATCATAATAATTCTGTTTTTCATTATTTATTCATTAAAATTATGGCCAAATTATTTGTTGATTGAGTTAATGATTAGATGAAAGCCAACGAAACGATTAAACATTTGTTGAATAAGTAGTTTTTAATGAAATATTAATTATCAAAAGTGAAAACTAATTAATTGAATGATTCGATGCCTTCGTGTAAATCAATGACTCGTTTCATTCCCGCCACCTGTGCGTGGCTTTTATTGATTTCCGCCACTTCTCTCTTCTTTGTGTTCCCGTAAGTCTTAATTATCTTATTATTCACAAACATTTCTTGCCATCACTTAAGCTTTCGATAAATGTATTCATTCATTACCTCCGAATACATATTCATTTAATACCAGTTATTATAGAATTGAGTTTATTATAAGAGATGGAAATTTATGTTTTGATAATTGACTTTATAATTGAATTGAATTGAATTGAATTGAATTTTATGTTATATTAGGTGTCAATACCTTCAAAAAACTTATCATTTTTCAGTGATTATATGTCAAGGAATCATAACTTTTTTCGTAATATCAAACTTTTTTTTGGCAACTTTTATGGATCCGGGAATTATAAAAAAAGGTTAGACTTTAATTGCGATCAATTTAAAGCAAATTAATGCCATTCAATCATAATAGCGAATCCCGACGAAGATAAAGATGACGACTTTCGGGCTCCACTTTATAAGAATGTAGAAATAAATGGGATAACAGTTAGAATGAAATGGTGTGTCACCTGTCAGTTCTATAGACCTCCGCGATGTTCACATTGCAGTGTTTGCAATACTTGTATCGAAGTATGTATTAATTGAAGTGAAATATAATGAGTAATTGATTGATTTAAACAATAGACATTTGATCATCACTGCCCGTGGGTTAACAACTGTATCGGACGACGCAATTACAGGCATTTCTTCTTTTTTCTTATTTTTCTAAGTCTTCATATGGTATCCATATTTATTTGGTGTATTGTATTTGTTTTGGATCATCGTGAGGCTCTTCATCAAAAAGAAGCCATAATTACGTGAGTTTCTCATTCAAAGCCAAACATTTTGATTAGCTCTCAGTTTACAAATATTTCAAAGAAATTATTTGTTATTCTTTCTATAGTCTCGTGATTATAGCCATAATTGCTTTGCTTTTTATTCCAATTATTGGTTTAACTGGATTTCACATAATTTTGGTGGCGAGAGGACGGACCACAAACGAACAGGTATTTCATAAATTTATAAAAAGCTCGAGAAATTCAAATATATATTCAATTTTAGGTGACCGGAAAGTTTCAGGGCGGGTATAATCCGTTTTCAAGAGGCTGTTGGTCTAACTGTTGTTACACACTCTGTGGTCCACGTTTTCCAAGGTATCAATTGTTTACTATTAAATAAATTCAGACTTAAAACAGTTTTAATTTTATAGTAAAAGTGTTGCAAAGAAGAAGTGCTCATACGCTCATTTCCATCAATACAATTCGTTGAGCACATCCACAGCAACAGGTGGTGACAATTCAGTTAAAGTATATATGGATAGCACTAATTCAATGTTATTTCATAACTCAATGCGTGCAAACAATTCAATAAATCAACAGAGCTTTAGCAGGACGTCAAGCAGTGCCGTAAGTTTTGCAAACTTTCATTTGAATACCTGAAAAACTTTAATTAATTTTTAATTTATGTGAAACTAGTATCGCAATGATGGGAACAAAGCTCCAGAACGAATAGAATCTTCATCACAGAGTCAGTCGCGAGATTGCGAGCCCTCTCCGCCTACAAGCCCTTCCGCCAGAAACCATATGAATGCTTCGATCAGCCCATCAGTTCATTCATCGCAGAGACAAAACTCAAATATATCAATGAGTAGTGCGACTCCATATCATCCGTACTCTCATAATGCGCCGCAAAAATATCAGTCATCACAAATGAATAACGCAGACAATAATTATTTAATAACTATGAGAAGAAATGAAAAGTAAGTCATGAATGTTTTCCAGAATAGTTTGTTATATTGATTGATATATTCGATGATTTTTGATAGTGGGAAAAAGGAGACAACATTTGCAGTTTCATCAGACAATACGAGTACACCTTCACAAATATCAGCTAATTGTGGGCAAACACATTATTACAATGAAAAGCCAGGAATGTTGAACTACTATAATAGCCAAAGACCTATATCTCCCACCAAAAGTACCTCAATTAGTGAAATGTCTACTCAAAGTCAAAATAGATCAGTGGGTCCTGGAGGTGGTGGTGGGCCCGGAGGAATGGTTATCTACTACTCACCAGATGCCGGATGTATGTCAGAAATGGCCAAATTTTCATCTGAAACCGAATTACAACGATTAAGAGAACAACAACAACAAAAGCAAAGAAGTAGTGGCGGAACCCCTGACCACACGACGGCTCACTTCGTGAAAAGGCCGATGTCTTTTATGAAAGCGCTTGAAATGACTGACAAAATAGAGCGCACAGATTCTCTTCACAATCAGTTGAGTCCACGACAGCAACAAATTCAAAGGCGAAATGAATCGCAATCAACCAATAACGACGAGAACCGTCAGAGTCAGTACGAAATGAATTATGAGATCTCGGTGTGAATCAAAAGCACACAACTATTATTCAAATCTATTAAGAGTTAGCATATAATGTCTGCTGTCATTCTCGATACAATAGGTCCTCGTGTTGGTGATTACGTGTACCTAAAAATGCGCAAATATTTGCTAATATTGTTATTAAAATAATTTTACTACCGATTCGACTCCCCTTCGTTTTTAACAATATATTAATAAGATTAAGACTATTATAATATTTACCATAAATAATAAATTTCTGAGACAACACTCAATACAATTTTTAGTTAAATAAATGACTAGTTTTAATGGATTGAAATAAATTGAATACTAAGGAATGTTAAATTATCTTATATGTCGTCGAATAAGCCTTTATTTGGTCGACCACTTGAAGTCCAATTCGTTGAATAATCAATAGGTTCTATATCATTGAGTAGCTCTTGTCTGACGCCTTCATCAAAAGAGTTTCGGGCATTTATTTTATGATTATTCATCGA
This sequence comes from Camisiidae sp., assembly GCA_034696325.1. Lineage (NCBI taxonomy): Eukaryota > Metazoa > Arthropoda > Arachnida > Sarcoptiformes > Camisiidae > Camisiidae sp. The sequence goes on along the minus strand of JAQFZT010002279.1, from coordinate 6,885 downwards.
TAAGGGCTGGTGTTCGTCAAGCGGTTGAATTGGTTTTCTTGTTCTGGGAGTTTCGTCATGTTCCAATTGACGCAAAATCTTATTCTTTTCTCTCTTCACTAAGTCTTGTCCCTCTCTCATCAATTCAGTTGTCATTTCATCTGTTAGAATGAATTGTTCGAAACCGAAATTGTGTAATAGCTTTGAACCGAACTGAAAAAAAGTGGCCAAACAGAACAGGCAGATGCATATCGGCAAATATATGCTAAAACTGTCGCCTATAAATGAAACCACATCCAAGTGTCCCATTATTCTGGTAAAAGCTGTCTCTTGTTTCATGACTGTGTGTGTTATGTGGGAATCGAGATGAATGAGACCGAGAAAGTTCAGACACAACGGAGGAGCCAAACGACATAAAAGCCTTAACATTCAAGTTTTATGCGTTAATAAGGCTTTAATGCAAAACAAAACTCCAGTATTGTTGGAGATCAGGCTCACTAATAATACTTTGTTTTGTTAGTCAGAGCTTTAATTATATGTACTCAGCATTCCTTAATTTCAATCAGATTCAAATGTGAGCATAATCTTCAACAATAGGGGAAAGTTTAGCACAAAATAATAGATAGAAATGTATGCTTACATTCCGCAAAAAATAAGGCTGTATTCATCTGTTTGATGATGAGGTGCTAAATAATAATAGTTAAATATACGAACTTTGAACACAGTATAATACGAACAAATGCAAAGGTAAGCAATAGAAACGATTGAGAAAAGCTATGGAAACAAATGAAGTCATTTGTTAGAAATGTATAGTTTTTGATGCTATTCGAAGAAGATATACCTCAACAAAGAAGTAGTTGTAATGATCGCGAGCGAAGTTCATGACTAATGCAAAAATGCTTAGTGGTATAGATTGTAGAGAGAAAGTGACTTCAGACCAAACAACCATTAATGAAAAGATAGTGAGAACATATCCGAGAATCCGATAGAAATATCCTCTGACCAAACACTTCCAGAACCACTCTATTTTCGGTGTATATATTGAATCTCTTACTATTGAAGCGAACGGAGACAATGAATTACGAGAATTAATGGTCGACCTGTAAATACGAGTGGGACTGATCTCGTTTTTGGCCACATCTTCCCATTCTATGGCCTGATTTATTAATATATTCCACTGACAGTGTGTTCTGTGATTCATTTGCATCGCTTTAATGATGGACTTATGCATTCTTGTCAGCGTTTTCTCATTATAAGCGGTTCCACTGTATCCCGGATTGCAATAACTGTTTCGTTGCAATCTATCCAAAAGCTGTTGCTTCCACTCCGGCGGACACTTATCTAGAATGATATCAAGATATGGTTTCATAGGATCGTGTTCTCCACTCAATGATTCGAAAGAAGTTTGTATTTCTTCCAAAACGTCTTCTAGTTTTTCATCTGCTTCACACTTTTCTGCACTCAATTTGGCCACTTTGAAGTACAGATAACTAATAGTCCGTCCGTAATGACTACTATTGAAACAAGATCTCGGAATTTCTACTAAACCATACCCGAGAAGAACTACGAGCAGAAACAAACCCCATGTTGTCGAAGCAGTGATACAAATGATTTTAAGTCCTTCGAAACTAAGCGTTGTTTTAATTGACACATAAATTAAGATAATAATAAATATAACAGCAAAAGAGCCATAGTATATGGCGTTCTCAATGATGACTGCCTTTAATTTTCCGCCGACAGAGAATTCGCCGGCCATTGAGTAGGACTGCATTATTGGCAACACAATCCACGTAAGTATTTGTGATGTCCAATAAACTATACGCCAAAGAGTTGGCAGCACTTCATTGGGTGCATAACTCCAAGGCTCGTTACATCCATTTTCTATAGGTATTACTGGAGATGAAGTAGTTGTTGAACTCGAATTCGTATAATTTGATTGTGAATTATTACCATTTGAGGCAAACACTTCTCTATTATGTAAATTTGACTCATTTCTCACATTATAGTTCTGAAGACATTGAAGATAAGTTGTCTATAAGTATAATCAATTTCATTAAATTTCTCATTTCATTACATTATTTCATTCATTATAAATACCGTCGAAATATCGAGTGGAAGAATGAAGATAACAATGAATGAGAAAAACCATGCGATGAATACAGAGACAGTTGTGATCACATTTTGGTTCATCCAATTTCCATATCTATGCAATAGAAAGGCCGACAATACAAATGTGATCAGTATCTCAATAGTCAACGGCCAAAATGCCATCTTTTCTCTTAATTATCTTCAAAATTACTCAATTGTATGATTAATTGATGAAAATATTGCCATAAAATATCGATTTTTACAAATGATAAATAAAAGCTCAATATTTGTGAAATGAGGATAAATAATACTTTCTTATAAAAGACATAATAATGTCAATGAATAATTATTTTCCTTAAATCACAATTTTTATGACACATAATATGTTTATTTTAGTTTTGTTTGAAAAAATTTCAGTTTCGTGTTCATAAGATTATGAATAAATACCAGACATTTAAAGATTTTCGGCTCTCAACATAAACAGTATAAGACATGCTTTGCTTTAAACAGCAATGGGTGACAGGACAGTCGGTCTCACCATTTAGTTTACAGCTTATATTTGCTGAGTTAATAAACACATAAAAACTTAATGGTAAGACCAGCAGCCCTGCCATCCATTGCTATTGAAGTGCTATTAAAGTAAACTTTAAGATCTGTGTCATATTTCAATACGTTTAGTGAACAAGTAGTGAAGGGTTTCCAATGGTTTCTAAGTTATCATTCATATAATCAATTGAATTTCAATTCATTATCAATTAATTAATAATTTTACTGGCAGTCAATTAGTTTAATGTAAAATTTAAAAATTAATACAAAGTTTTTTAAAACTTCATTCATTTGAACTCAATTAAAATCAGATTAAATAGTGTTTGAAAAAAGTATTTATTAATTTTAAATTTTATTTTAAATTTGGCGCTAATTTACGAAACAATAATGAGTTCAATGGATGTCACGACTAGTTTTATATCGAGAGCAAAGTATCGGTTGATGTGTCACGTGTTTCCACAATCGCTTGCTATCGATCTTTTACGTGTCTCTCATCTTAAGGTAAGTTTACTTTTGTTGATTTGCTTTTCATTTTATTCAAATTAATGATTATTTAACAAATTTAAAGCGAATTTCTTAGCAAAACATAAATAATTGAAAGAAAAGGTATCGAAATATAAGTTTAAATAAACTTTATATCGATTATAAACAATAAATGAATGAATAAATAAAAGGCTGAAAACGGCGTGGCTTTCAATGCATTGCCATTACTATTGAGTCGATTTGAGTGCCATTTCTTTACATTAACTCAACATTACTTTAGGCTTATATTGATATTAGGATCAAATAATGAAAAAATTCGCTTTAAGTTTTGACAAATATTGATATCAAAAAAATTGAAAATATAATTTTTAATTATAAATAGTGAGTATGTATTCGGCGAACGCGAAAATAGTAAAGCCTTCGGGAGAAAAAGTGGATGACTTCGAGTCTTCCATTTCTCAGGTATGTCTCAAGTCTGTTGTGATTAATATAAAGTTTAACTATAATTGACATATATTTCAGGCACTTTTGGATCTAGAAATGAATAGTGACTTGAAGGCACAACTTCGTGAACTCCATATAACGGGTGCGAAAGAGGTTGACGTGACCGGAAAGAAGGCGATCATAATCTTCGTTCCAGTGCCTCAACTCAAAGCTTTTCAAAAACTTCAGACAAGAGTTGTTCGTGAATTAGAGAAGAAGTTCAGCGGAAAACATGTGGTATTCATTGCAAAGCGAACTATTCTTCCAAAGCCAACGAGAAAAATGAAGTCTAAGAATAAGCAGAAGAGGCCGCGAAGGTTCACATCTTTTACATATATTTATACTTTTTTAAAATTTATTTTTCAATTAAATAATAACTTCATATTATTTAATTAGCCGTACATTGACTGCAGTCCACGACGCGATTCTTGAAGATCTCGTATATCCGGCAGAAATAGTTGGCAAAAGAATTCGTATCCGTTTAGATGGTTCGCGACTCATAAAAGTCCATTTGGACAAAACGTCTCAAACAACTATTGAACACAAAACTGAAACTTTTGCTGCAGTTTATAAGAGACTCACCGGAAAAGAAGTTAATTTTGAATTTCCTGAACCGCTATTTTAAAGCCATGTATTATGTATTCAATGATTGTTTCCAAATGAATAAATAAATACAAAATTTGATCAATTCTTTTGTTTATTTGAATTGTAATTAAAAAAAGAACTAAAAATGAAACGCAAATGAGATAAAGGATTAGTGTTTTGAAACTAATTAATTGAACGGTTTATAAATAAGTTGAAGAATTTTTGATCGAAATTGTAATTGTATTGAAAGTTGATTAAGCGGTTAAATAAGTAAAGATTGATTTAAGCGGTTAAATAACTAATAGAATTGAAAACTAAAACATTTAACAGTCGAGAAAGTTCGCGGCCATTAATAACTCCAAAGCAATTTCAGGTGCGATCGGAAACTCTGGGATTTCAGTGGAACTATTGGTATAACGGACTTTATATGTAAAGTATTGACACACTTTTTGCAATACATGCGACGGAATCTCTCGAAAGTGAACTTCATTTGTCTCATTCTCAGCGAATTGACCTTAAATTGATGAGAATTAGAAATTTAGTGAAAAAGATCGATAAGAGTGTAATGTAATACCGGGTCCGCTCAACATGGCTTTAATGGTTCCAGAGGTGAGCGCGTGTTCACGTTTTATAATGAATTCGTGTAAATCCGATGAAATGAGTTTCACATACATAGCATCGGGTCCTTCACATCCGCCATAACTTCTCTCTTCATCTCTGCATTCATTCCCTGAATCAGACATTTTCCAGATTTACTATTCGATCGATTCTAAAAAACAGCCCAAACACTCAACAAAACAGCTCCTCTTTTGATTTCACAAATAGATCAATACTAATGAAGAGTTGGCACTACTTATTGTTCTCTTGTTTACTCTTTATATCAATACAAAAACACAATCAAGAAATGAATTGACTTTTATATTGCTTTAAAGATATGACTCAAATCACAACAAATACACATTTACGACAACCGAAAGGAGATATTTATCAAAGTTTCAAAATATTTCAATTCAAAAATTATTAACTCATTCAAAAGCTTTACAAATTCACAATTTTTGTTTAATTTATTTAAAGTTAAAAATATAAGTTTTAAGTATAATTTAATACAAATATCGGATAAAATAAATAATTAATTTTCTAATTAAGTTTTGATTAATCAAAATAATTGATTAATAATATAATTGATGGATAAATAGTGAAGAGTTTGAGCTTAATATTTATGGTGAGCTTTGAATAAATTTAATATAACTTTAACCCATAAGTGTTCTTCTTTTCAATTTATATTGACATAAATGAGTGGACACATAATGTGTGTATTTGTTGCAGATGTTGTCATCAAATACTTAACAGATAAGCATTTTATAAAAGCGCCCAAAAGTGAGCGCAAATTAATTAGAATGAAAGCAGTGGCCGAAACACTTTTATATTAATTTATTTAACGTTTGAATAAATTATTAAAGTTATGAAAAAGAAGATTTTTCCAAAAATAGGTCAAATATTTTCGGAGTGACTAAGAGCTAGGGGGAGTTGGGGGGATTTTCAAAAGCCCTGATCACCCGTTCCTGAGAAATTAATTTTGAAAAAAACAATTTCTCATAGGATCTCATGTGAAAATTTTTGCATTTTTTAACATGGAATTCTAGATATATGCTGACAATTTCTAGGTCCATAGAATCCAGAGTATCCAGACTTAAAGGAGTATTCTCAGAGTATCCAGAATGTTGACAGAGTATTCAGATGAATCCAGAATATACACAAATATTCAGAGTACTCAGAAAGGTCGGATTTGAAACGGATCTGGTCAAGTGTAGTATCAGAAGACTCAGCATGATCAACTAAATCCAACTATGTATCATACATGGAGGTGTCTGCAAAATTTTTTCCTATAGAATCCTATGTTAAAAAATGTAAATTTCTTCACATGGGATCCTATGAGAAATTGTTTTTCCAAAAATTTATTTTTCGGGAACGGGTGGTCAGTGAAGTTGGACATTACATTAACATCCGGAGCAAGTGAAGGGCTTTTGAAAAATCCCCCCAACTCCCCCTGAAACCCGGTTCTGCTAATTATTTCAGTTAAACTATTGCTAAATATTATTTTGAAAATTTGATGAGAAAATTGATTTTAGAGTATAAATAATGAGTACTAACAAGTATTGGCCGCAACTTTAGTTCTGGCCAAATATTTGACATTTTTTAATAAAATCACTTCATTTAAAATACAAGTTTTTTAAAATAATAATTAATGTAAAGTTTTTCAACCAATGAGTTGTCATTTTTGTTACGACTCTTATTAAAAATGAGTCATTAGTACAAAAAGTGCGCAAAATATCTTTGTCTACAAATTGAAAGCTTTACTTATTTTTATTAAGAATCGTGAGAATGGCTTCAAATGATACCAGAATTAAAATCAAATTGGAATCACTTGACAACAAAGAGTTCTGGTTCTTAATCGAAAGCCAAAAATGGGAAACAATTTCAGATTTGAAGCAAGAATTGTATTCAAAGATATGGATTCCATTTGAAATGGAGTTATATCTGGAGAATGTTGTGCTCACTGACTGCCAATCACTTAAAATTCTTCGCGACAATGACTTGATTGCTATCAAACCAAAAAATATCAATAAGTCTTTGCCTTCACTGCAAATGTCTCAACATTTGGATGATTTGACTTCTCTTGAAAGCAATTCCGACACTAATGAAGACAACTCTGAAGACAAC
>JAQFZT010002278.1:0-12085 GCA_034696325.1 Camisiidae sp. | reverse complement strand
GAAGGGGGTAGGAACTAGTGCTTTCCCCCCGGATGTGTACCTTTGGCTGCATTGCTATCTGGTACCCTTACTACTTATGATATTTAGAGTACACTCAAATTTTTAATTAAATCTCATCTTAAAATATAAACTTTTATGTATTACACGTTATATCCTATCCCTTTCTCTATTACGAAAAACTGATTATATTTATGTATAACGAGCTTTGAAAAACTTCAAAAACTACTAATAAGTTTTGATAATAAGAATGGGTTTATGAAAATGTCCTTTTTTACTATTAGTTTTGATGTTTTTATGTTTTATCAGTTGAAGTTACGCTGGAAGGTGGCGAGCGTCGAGCGCACTCACAATCGGAGTTGGTACGCTCACCCTCGAGGAAAATTAGACGCTCGCGCTCGCTATCGAGCGCTTAACACTCGAGCGTTGGACATCACTTGTGTTAACCAAACTATTTCCTGCGATACTTACTTTTTAAAAAAATATTTCACTGCTCAAAAAAGTAGAATACTTTTAGTCATTCAATAATTATATTTCCGAGTTTTATAAACTTAATTTAGTAATAGATTCACAACATTTATTTTTATCAATTTTCTTGGGAAAACAGTAAAAAATGAACCATAATTTTGAGCTCATTTTGAAATTAGAAAAAATTAACAATAAGTAGAATTAACTCAAAGCCGAATCATATCTTTTTGGCAATTAATTGAATTTTCATCATATGTATGGTTTGTCTTCAATCATTTAATTTGAATTCTTCCCAAGCGTTTGGATTCGGACTTATTTTATCTCCAATAAGAAAAGCACTAAATTAATAGTTGATAAAGTTTTTCGCTACGGTCTCTCTCTCTCTCTCTCTCTCTCTCTCTCTCTCTCTCTCTCTCTCTCTCTCTCTCTCTCTCTCTCTTGGATCTTGTTGATGACATAAAATTAATAAAACTTCATGCAAATCATAGTCATACCTGTCAGGAAAAATGATATGGGACTCAATAACTTAATATAATGTAAAATTTAGAAACAAAATTCGTGATAAAAATTGATTGCAAACTATTTTCAAGTTTGAATTAATTTTCAATAATCTTTAAGTTGTTGTCGATTCAGTGATAGAGATTTTCAGATACATTATATCGGATTTCAGATGTTGTCGATAGCATTATAATTTCATTCTTAGTGCACAAATCCTCATAAAATTTTATCTGCACTTTAAGTGAAAGAATTTTGATAAGCTTTTCATTCTCTTTTCTCTGCTTTTCATCTAAATTTGCATTAAAGTCATAAATTTTTATGACATTCATTTAAACGAAACCATTCTTCGAGAGAAGTTTATGGATATTTTCGACAACTATTTCTTTATTCTCAATCCAATGAATCACATAATTACATAGATTTATAGATTTTCTTTAAGTTTTAAATTTTGCTCATTAAATATTAAATTATTATAAATTTGAAGTCAAATACTTCAAACCCTAATTATTGTATTATAACCGTCGGAACTTTTCTCACAGTACTCATTGTTTTTTAAAGTTAATGATTAAGAGTGTTATGATCTAAAGAATCGATTCAAGTTTTAATTTGATATGATATGAAATTAATAATTCATGTCGTATAAAATAATTAAGAAGGTCAATAAAAGAACTTTTATAGTCAATTTTCACTGTATTACTTAACTCAAAACAGCTGATACAAAATCAGGTTTTACATGTTTTAAAAAATTAATATTACGCAACATTTTGCAGTTGTAATATTATTATGTATATTACAAAATACATAAATCTTATGAAAAAGTGATACCTTTTGTGATTTAACAAACTTCGACTTTAAAGATAGGGTCAGAAATTATGAAAAACAAATAAAGTTTTGAGAAATATTTTAAATTATGAACTGAAGACACCTATAAATTGAGTTAAATTAATAAATTTCAAAGAAATTCTTATCCTAATATTATATAATATAAAATAAAAATATTTTAAATGTCTAAACACCAAAAAATTGCAGTTTTATCATATTTTGGCCTTTCTATTATGAATGGAGATTTCATATAAGTTGAATGATTATATAAAAAATACTCACATTATTATTTATTATATATTTTGTATGTTGCTCTTTAACTCTACAAAAATCTTAGGAAATTTGTATTAGAAATCTAAGCATAAATTTTCTAAGATTTTAATACAAAAGTTAAAGCAAAATCTCACAGAGTATATAATAAATAATAAATTGTGTATTTTTTTACTTTTTAACGGCACATTTATTAACTGAATAACTAGATGAAGAATAAATCTTTGATGTTATCACTGTTTTGATTCATCCTAACCTTCAAGTTACCATTCTTTCAGTGAATTAAATATTTAATCAAATCATTGCTTATTTCATTGAATTATCTTTTTGTTTTGACTTAAAAGTTTTAAATATTTATTATTAGATGTAGATATCGAGTTTCTAGTGTTGATCGAAAATTTTCTTCGCTCTCGTAACCACCGTTTAAGACTTTTTTTTGAGTTTATCATGTATATGAATGCTATGAGATTTGCTATCATTTTAAATGCCTTTTCTAATGAAAATGACATTTTTTCATAAATACTTTCCTCATAATCGTACGATATCTGTGAACTGCTTTACTTAGTGCCACACTTAACTTCCAAAGAAAGGAGAACGTAGTTAAGCACTACAGTAGTAACTGTAGTAACAACACAATTACATTGTATGAATAATTTATAGTTTGATACAACTTCGTTCTTTCGTGTTCAAGTAAGACAAATAAAAAGCACTTCACATTTATGTCAAGTATATTATAAAAGTAAACAGTATATGATATATAAAATTAATTCACTTATGAGACGAATACGAGAGACTCCTAATGGAGAAGAGTTCAGTCAATTTTAATTTGAGCTACACTTTTCTTATAGTGAAAGTACCTAAAAAACTTCACAGATAGATGTTACATAGCAACTAGAGTAAATGGATGAAGGAAATTATATCTGAGGCCAATTGATATACTCATTTAAATATTCATGAAAAGAACATGGGTTTAGTGAACAAAAGCAAAACATAACATAACATAGCATCTCTATTAGTTGTTTATGGTATCTATGCAACATTTATATGTAACCTCCTGTACTTTTTAGGTATTTTCATTTGGAGAAAAGTGTAGTTCTAATTAAAAATAACTAATTTCAATTAGGTGTCTTTAATCTTTGTCTCATCATTCAATTAATTGTAAATATACAGAAAAATCGTATATACGCGACTCGGATTTTCAACTTTTTTTTAAGCATTTCCATTTTTAATTATGGTATTGCATGGTTTTAATAAATGAACTCATCTCCATTGAGTGTCTCTCCTAATTGTGTTATTATTCGATTTACTCTGAATGTCATATACTGTTGTCATACTTGGTGTAGAAGCGAATTAATAATATGTGTCACACTTAACTACCAAAGAACAAAACTGTAGTCATGCATTAAACAATCCTACAATGCTATTATGTTGTAGTGCTTGACTATATCTTCTGTTTTAGCAGTCAAGTGAGTTAAGGAGCACAGATTTGAATTGCTTTAATAAGGAGTCCCACTCAACTACAAAATGAATTCGGTTTTCAAGTATAACATACTACAAAACGTATAAAGCGTATAGAGTTTGTATTATGTTATAAATGAAAACTGAGTTCATTTTGGTAGTTGAGTGAGACATCTTATTAAAGCACTCCACAGATGTTAACAGATACACTGCAGTTATCCGTTCTGAATCCAGGCGTCACATAGACTATACCTTTACACTATGCATACATGTTTGAAAAGTTAAGACATTAAGGTTGACAGGTTGGATTACAAAATCTAGGCTCAAATTCAAACTCAATGATAGAAAAGAAGAGTTTACATGTGTTTTAGCTTAGATTAACAATTTTGGGTCCAAATTAAATAATAGAAAAGAAGAGTTTACAGAATTTCTATAAAATTTTATGTTTTTCCAGCTCTTATTCATTAAAGTTTTCAATTTTTTAAAAATTCAGTGAAAAATTTAAAAACCACTTAAAAGCTATTTTTTCTAGTTTTGTCCGTTTATTACAGCTCAACGCCTGTCAATCTTAATGTCTTAACTTTTCAAGCATGTATGTATAGTGTAAAGGTATAGTCTATGTGACGCCTGGATTCAGAACGGATAACTGCAGTACAATTGATGGAAAATATTTGTGGAATGTTTGACATCATTTTCACTTATTTTTCTTATTTAAAAATGCGGAGATTATAATTGCAGACAGAATTATATGAAACACATCAACCGAAAACTTAATTCTCTTGAATGCATTTCGAAGGCCAATTTATAATAAGTGAACTTTGCTATATTTGTACAGTCATTATAATATTAATTATGTGTAAAATCCCAGTTAATCACTGGACCTTTGAATTATACTGCGGTAAACGTGTATAATCACACTTTACTTTCAGTTTTAGCAGTATTCATGACAGAAACTGTTAGAAAAGTTTTTAAAGTCTAATTTTTTCAATACAAAGCAAAAAAAGATTCTCAATTTATAAAATGTGTGATAACATTCTTTACAAAATTTTAGGAGTTAGACCTTATTCAAGTTTAGTAAAAATAAAAGAAGTAAGTATTGTCTCAATTTTTATTCCCTATTTCATACATTTTCTTTGAAAGGCTTATAAAACTGAAGCAATCAAAAGGAGTTCCTATGAATGTATAATAAATGGATGTTTAAAAGAATTGGATTACGTGTTTGATGTCCTCACAGATCCCACAAAATATAAAATTGAACTTAATAACGAATACAATCAAATTGAGATGTTTTATGCGACCAGAAGAGAGATTTATGACAGGGAGGGACTCGCGGGTCTGCAATTTTTCTCTCAAAATAGCACTTCATTTGTTGAACGAATAACTGATAATGGAATTATGGAAAGGCATTTTGTAGAAGGTTTTTCTCGTGTTAAATTGAGTGAAGAGATAAGGAATTGTAGTTTGAAATCCATTACATATCCACTACAGAACTCAAATGAAGTATTAGATCTATCACAACATAGATCTGAAAATCAGAAAATAGAACTCAGACCAAGAGATAAATTGCCTGAAAGACATATTTTACTATCAAAGCGTTTTAAATCAACAGATGATAAACCACATAATTGCCAAAATATTGCTTATAGTCCACAAAAATTCAGATGTACTTTTCCTAATTGTTATTATATGCCATCCCGTAGAAGAGATCTTAAAAATCATATTAAATGTGTTCATTTGAAACAATATGATTACAAGTGTGATTGGCCTGATTGTGGCAGAGCATATGCATCCAATCAAAGTTTGAGATATCATATGAATATTCATTCTGGAATAAAACCATATCAATGTAAAAGAGAATTTTGTAGGAAATCTTTTCATAGTATAAATTCTCTCAGATATCATTTGAAAACTCATGAAAAGCTCAATCAAGAAAACTAGAAAACAAATTTAGAATATTATTATTTATGAATGTAATTTATAAATTGGTGTATTTATTGGTGTATATTTTGGTGCGAAACTTAAAAAGGTTCCTATTTTTGAAATATTGATCTTTACTATTAATTTTTCTTATTCATATAAATTCACTCAATTCTTTCCAAGGCTTTTAGTAATAATATATGGATTGGTTATCATATAATAGGTTATAATAATATAATAATCAATATTCAATAAAGGTTTAATAGAATTTTGAAAAGTATATCAATTATATATACTAAGAGTGAGTGTGAGAGAGAGAGAGAGAGAGAGAGAGAGAGAGACAGACAGACAGACAGAGACAGACAGAGAGAGACAGACAGAGAGAGAGACAGAGAGAGACAGAGAATTTAGTTGAAATTTTTACTTATTGAATGTGTTTATTAGTCATAAAAAGAGGAAATTTGTTAGAAAAATGTGTCCCGAAAGTTTTCCTTGAAAGCATTCGGGCGAATCAACTATTATCGCGAAGTCTACTAGAAAATGTTAGGGGAAAACTTGACTGATGAACAGGACTTCAACTTTAAATTCATTGAAGCAAAATAAAAGTTTAACTATATGATGGTAGATGAAGCCAAACCGAGCTTATCATAAAATTATTCATCAATCAATTTTTTGGTGGAGATTGTTATGAATGCCTATAAACATTGATAGGAAGAGTCTTGTTTCCCTTAAGCTTTATTCACTTTATTTTGCTTTTAGTATTCTTCCATTTTAATTGAAACAACGAATGATATATTAAGCATTTAAAATGATTTAAATTTGGATGAAAATTAATAGAGTGAGTAATAACTAAATTAACATATTCTTATCCTTGTTGGTTCTCAAGAGCTTTTATTAATCATTAGGTAATAGTGAGGCACTAGTGAATGTAGTAGTATTTGTATGGAGAGCAAACATCTTTGAACACCTCGATCACTGAGCTAGGGTGACCTCACGTATAAATTCAATTTGGACAGTTCAGATTTGAATGATTTATGTCTTGAGTTTTAATAGGAGCTCAATCTGGACGTATTTCATTAGGATGATCAAGTCAAGATTGACCGAATGCGGGACAAAATATTCAAAGAAATTAGAGATCCTCAAGTTTTTTCTATTATATAATAAATTGTTCATATTACAGAATTTAAGAAATTTAATGACAAAAAATCACCAATTATTATTACATTTATCAATGCAGTATTATTTTCTGAAATCAATCTGAAACTTTGATGCCTGAATTTGGATTCATTTCACTGGTTGCTCTTATGAATTATTTTTTCAATGTTCAGTACTTAAAGGAATATATCTTCAGTGCTTTAAAAATGTGTGTCAAGCATTTTATGTTACGCAGATAGCATCAATTCATAAACCTTGTAATGCTTGACTACAGTTTTATTCAATATTAAAGTGAGACACCTTATTAAAGCACTACAGAGATGAAAGGAATTTGAATTATTTAAGCTGGAGTTCGTATCAATTTAGATATGTTTTGAATTCCTGAAAGAAACTTCATTTCCATATTGAAAGTAATGAAATGATAGCGTTTTTATTTACATTTAAATTTATGGTCAGACTGATCTCGTTATCTAATTCAAATAAAATAAAGTGGAAATATGATCGGAAAAAGAGGTCAGTCTCACCTTAATCTAAAATGTAAACAAAATGTCAATTATTGTGAATTTTAGGGCTAGAGTCTCCAGTTTTAAAACTGTTTCTCCAGTCCGATTGTGGAGCTGGAGCTGATTTCTCCATTTTTCAGCTGATATAGGATTTTAAATTATTAGTTTTAGGTATTTTACTTAATAAAGCTCTTTTTGAATGACTTTTTTTTCGAAATCAGATCCAAAGTAAAAAATTTCTACTATTTTTCCAAAATATTTATTCAAAAAATAATTGGTTTTGCTGAAGTATTTTGATTATAAAGTTAGTTCTAAATAAAAATGCGAAAAAGATAATCATAATTATTCATGATATCCATGAAATCTTAAAATTTTGATAACTTCACCCTAAATAAAAACTTTTTCCTTATATGATTGGCAACGACTTAAAAAAATATAACTTGTAAACTTTTTGGATTTTGGATTTTGTTGAAAATGATAGTTTAAATTATATTTAAAATGTATTAAAAAATTTAGGGTATGTTTCTATGTGAAAAAAGATATCAACGAATTAAAATTCATAGATTATGCTAAATATCAATGCATATCAAAACTTTAAAACGCGTCAGTAATAAGTTTTTAATGGATTTAGAGATAGACTGTTTTATTTCGTTGCCAGTCATATAAAATATTAAGTAATTTTCCGGTTAAAATCCTCACAAAGTTTTCCACAAATAATCCGCTTAAACCCTTAAATTTATTTGTTTCTCCAAATATTTAAGTGATTACTCTATCAGTTATAGAAATTTTGATTAACTCTTTTAAGTTTAAAGTTAAAATAAGTCTATTCGAATGTTCTAACCATAAAGTTTTATGTACTTAAGTTAAGGTAGTATAGTTGAATTAAATTTTGTTTTTTTGAGAATTATAATTTTGAGTTAAAAAAAAGTTTCTAAAATCTTTTATTAATGAAAATTCTTGTTGAATAAATTGAAAGTTGCTTGTAAATGAAAGCATGTTCCCAGAACTTACCTAAGGAATTCCAAGAGAACGTTGTCCTAACTTTTGGCTTCGCGATAGCCTAACTAAACTTCATTATTCTTTATTCACAATTTAGAAATACATAATATTTTGAAAGATTTATCAAGATAGCACCAGACATAATTAACGTTGAATTATAAAATATTTAGCAAAATTAATAAAATACTATAATTAATTATATGATACGGAAAATTGAAAAATACGTTATCTCTCAAAGCAAAAGATTTTAGTCAATTTTTAAATATATGGTACTGTAAAATTAGTGACTTATAGACTTCCCTTACCCATTATTAAGAAAATGATGCGGATTCATAAGGATTGAAATTCATATCCACTATTCAATATTCATTAACATATAAATTTCTGTTCCTCTCATGTTTCATCATACCTTATCATTAACTTATCCGGAATCAAGGATTTTCTTTAAGTCACTATATGTACAGTATAAGAATCAAAAAGCGTGCATAGCCACTGGAGTAATTGATGCGTGGAGTGTATCTAATAGAATATTGATGATTTTATTTGAATTCCTACAAAAACAAACGCTTGTATATTAAATGCACATGTTGTTATATTTCGATCTTATAAAAAACATTCCCTTAGGCATAACAGCCGGCTCTCCATCACTTGTTGTTGATTTTAAAACTATATATTGAAATATATCACAGTTGCTTAAGTCACTAAGTATTTCACGAATTCAATGAATTCATGTTAACATACATTTATGAGACTTTTTTAATTGCTTTTATTTTATGTTTTCTTAAGCTTTGATTAGAAGAGAATTTTTTGCCACAATTACATTGGAAGCCATATTGTTTCAAGTGAACCGCTTTGATATGTTTACTCAAATCTCGGAATCGATTTGTTCTAAAAGTGCATCCATCCATATAACATGAAACATTTCTGGACTTGTATGGAACATACAGAATACCAGAGCATTTTTTATTGTTCTGCAGAAAAGGATCTACTAAAGACATTGTTTCATGTGACAACTGTTCTCTTTGTTCAACTTCTAGAGTTTCTTCTTTTGACTGATAATTTAATGTTTCTCTTTCCTCATTATATAGATCTTTATTAGAATTGTCATCATTCATGAATATTTTTTCATCGATTATATTTTTGAGATCCACATAAGGAAAGCCTTCAACTGAATTTATACCAATTATTCCATCTCCATTTACTCTCTCTTTGAATGAAGGATTATTTTGGAAAGAAACATCCAATCCGGTCAGCCCTTCACTGTCATGAATTTCTGGTTGTCTATTTGAATTAAATATTCCAATTTGATCATGAATATTTTTAAAATTTTGTTCATAAGTTGTCTGGTCTATAAGATTTCGATGTGTGAAATCAAAGTCATTCATTCTCAAATTATTGCATATCTTATGATGACAACCCATATTCCACTATTCAATTATGAAATAGTCAAAAAGATAAATATTATTTTGTGAGAAAAGCAAATATAAATACAGTGTGTTATATAAGTAAGGATTTATTTATCTCATGTAGTTTTAATTTCGGAGTTTAACTCTCTTGTTTTTGTCGGTTTGTCTCACATAAAATTTAATTCAATTTTATTTTAAATTGCTCTTAATTATGTTCAGAAGCACAGTTTGTATACTAAAGTTAATTAAGTAGTTTGATATGATTTAAATTTGATGAGAGATTAACTCCGAAGTTCAAACAACACAAAATAAATAATTCAATATATTTGTGACACACTGTATATTCATTCAAGTATTTCTCACACTATTGACTTCTGTTGTATCTGATGTATCATTAATTATTAATATTCTATCGAGAAATTCATCACACATTTTAAACTTCTTATTTTGCCAAATATTATCACTTTCCATTTTTACCTAATTAAAAAATTGTAAATTCAAATTTGGATAATTTAGAAAAGAAAGATGACTCAAAGTATATAAGGCACTGATAATAATTGAATAACTTTTCAAATAAGTTTATCACAACATGTCAATCATAATTATTATATTTATTTAAGTAATACAGTAGATTTTCTTTTGAGTTGTGGCTTCACTCTAACACATATCACTCCTGGAAAAGGGAGATCTGTATGACATTTACAAATTATTATGAATCATTTGACACTTATTTCCTGAGATTATTCTAGAAAAATCGAGGCACATATTTGAACATATTTTTCCTTAAAAAGTGAATATTGAAAATAGATATAAAGCATTGTTTTACAAATTTTTTCCTGTTTCCTTCGAGATGAGTGAAAATAGATAATTCGCTTGAATGCTTCAAGGAAAAGATGACCACACATTTATCTTATGATTTTCCTTGTTTTATGACCACTGGACCGATCCATATAAGGAAATACTTCAACATAATTCATTTCCATTATACCTTTTATTTTCTCCTTTGAAATGAAGTTTAAGTCACATTTTGAGAGTCCTTAAGAGTATTAGTTATCTGATTGGGTTAAATATAACAGTTGGATCATAAGCGTGATCAAACACAATCATTTTCATACTATTATAGATACCAAAATGAGAATTAGTCTCAATCTGTTCGATAATTGTAGTCATGAAAAGATTAAAGTAAGCTAACTTGTTAAAACAGATGTAAAATCATTTGTATCTAGTTATTATTTACTTTATTTTTTATATCAAATTAAAATATTGCTGAAATATTTGATAGAAAAGATTTAAGATGAATTATAACATAATTTCTTTTATATGCAAAAATTTAACTGTGCCACTTTTTCCTGAAATAGCAAAAAGATGGTATTCTGGAGGAATTCTTGAGGATTGGACTGGGATTTTCAAGATTTACAAGTTTTTCTCTCTTCAGGTCGATGTTAACTCTGACTCTTCTATATGTACATAGTATTAGAAATGATAAGAAAAACACTAGAAAATAAAAATTTGATGTAGTACACTCGATTTATTTAGTTTCGAAGAGATTTTGAGAATATGTACTTTCACTGCAACATAAGTTTAATGTAAAAGCAATTCAAAAATGTGTTTTACATGAAAATATACATGTTATGACTCTCCTTTAATAGTCAAAACAAAAGTATTTAACAGATAAGTTAATTTCTGATAAGAGAAAAAACATAATGATCTTAAACTGAACTCTGTTTAAATATTGAAGGGAAAACTTATTGAAAAAGGAGTTCTAATGTTTTTTTATTCAAGTAAAGTTTAAACTCGTTATATAATATTCATCACATTTGCTATCAATTCATGTTTTATTTATATTAATTTAAAAATGTCTCAAGTTTGCATTTATTTTATGCTTTAAAGCTACCGATCGGACAGGTTGTGACTACATAAAAGACACTTTATTTCAATACATGAAAGTCATGAAATAATTTTTCTTTTTTGTTTACATTTTAATATAAGGTGAGACTGACCTCTTTCTATCAACTTAATTAATAAAGAATAGAAATGAAAAAGAGGTCAGTCGATATTTGAAGATCAACTTTTTACATGTTTACCTGCATAGTACGGATTTCATTGAAACTAGAAGTTTGATAATTGAAACTTTCATTTCATTTAGAAGGGATAGTACTTTTGCATATAATTGCCTTTTAACATAAAGACTTTTTTCTTAAAATTATAAACTATTTGTTTGTAGATAAATACAGGAGTTGAAAGAATTATCTTGGATAGCAGCGGCAAACAAGTGATGTATTGACGGTCGTCATGCTTTTGGAATATTTTTGTATTAAATATATACAGATTATAGTGATTAGCACATATATAGATTATAGAGTAGCACATATATTTATGTATAGAATGCTTTATTACACGTGCATTGTTTTCATAGGCTGTTAATAGCAACACATAAAAATATGAATTGTTGCTAAGATACATCCCTCCCGCATCACTTACTCCAGTTGCAATCCATGATAATTCTTTCACCTTTGTAAACTCTTTCCCCATTTGATATTTTACACCTTTTTCTTTCCTGTAAAGCACAATCTTTTTGAAACAAAGACATTT
>JAQFZT010002277.1:0-12088 GCA_034696325.1 Camisiidae sp. | reverse complement strand
TTTTGACAACTTTTTGACAACTTTTTGACCAGAAACAGATATAGCGTTTATACTTCGAAAATGAACTCATGATAAACTTCTTCCAAAAAGATCTTCCTATTAGATTTGTTAGCGAGTGTACAACTATTTATGCAGGTATTCTTCAGTTATTTATCAAATCTTAATTAATTGAAGTATTTTTAACAATAAAAAAGATAATTTCAAATGAAATATATAGGTATAGTTTGGGAAAATAAGTATTTCCAGAGATAGACATTTAAAGACATCGAAATCACATAGTATTTTGCTTCATGTGATACCACAAAAACCTTATTGCAAATTACGCTCGTATTTGAGTCAAGTAAAGTTTAGGTTAAAATGCTTAATATATACCACGGGCTCAATAAGTATTGTTATTGCTTTGAGTCAAAACAATAACAATTGAATGAATGGTTTAAATTAGCTCTTTTTCTTAGTGGAAATTTATTTAAAAATTAAAAAAACAAATTCCGATGCCTTTCACAATACTTGTTGGGCTTTTTGGGAACACTGGTAAAGCAATGACAATACTTATTTAGCCCGTGGTATGTATTGATAATTTTAGCTTAACCTTTACTTAACTTAAATGTGAGCGTAATTTGTAATATGTTTTTGTGATCTCACATAAAGCAAATTACTATAGGATTTCGATATCTTCAGTTGTCTATATTTCTAGAATCACTTATTTCCGCAAAAAATCTTTCATATTCGTAAATCTCAACCAAAACTACATAAATATTTAATTTCAAACTAATTATACTTATGCTAAAAAGTTAATGTTCAAGAAGTTTTGGGCAATTTTGCCGTTTAGAAATTCAAATATCTTAATGTTAAATAAGAAAATTCTCAATTGATAGCTATCAAAATGATCAAACGAAAGGCTAATTTACTTGCTTTGATTTGAGTAATTTGATTTATTCATGAATTATTCATTCATAAAAGTAAAGCTCTTATATTATTAATAATAGAATTTTTTGTTCCACAAAAGCAACAATTTATGTGTGCCTTTCAAATACTTGATTTATTCTTCTGAGTCTGAATTTAGTGCCACATATTATAAAGTTGTATAATATTTCAAATTAATTTGTGCTTAAATTTCGAATTCAAATTGGTTTCCGATTACTTTTCAGAAAGTTTTTGAATGAGGACTTTCCTCATATTGAATATTTAAACTCAAATCGATTTTCTAAAATAGCAAACAAACGCTTGGCTTAACAATCGTTTAAAAACATGAAACTTATTTATGTAATACTAGTCTAGAGAGTCACTTGAAATTCAAAATAAAATTTCTAAAACTACTTATTTTAACCTCTTCTCAAAAAACAAATCACTTCTCAAAAACAATAAAAAATCTTTCAATTGAACCCAACAGTCTATTTAAAGCTTTTTAAAATTTTTATCCCTTTCAAAATGATAATAAAGTGATTATCATTCATACATCAATTCTGGTCTACAATTGAGTGTTGTTTCTGATGATGAAAGCATGTCTTTTTCCTTTTATAAAATGATCAATTATTAATTATTTAATGTATAATTGAGTGACATTTCTTTAACTGATAACATTATTGAGAGAATCAAATTTAAAATAATTGATCGGCCATTCTTTTTACCAGTGTATGAAAAACAATAATTAGTAAATGCATTTTGAATGGATAATAAGTTTATCAAGATTTTGACAGGGATACAAAAATCGAGTTTAGTAAATGTCTTAATAAATTAACCACAAGAGAAAAACAAGGCTCACTCTGCAATATGACAACTCGTAGTTAGTGGTTATGGTGTCCTACGTGTCATCCGAAGGACTCGGCTCATTCATTATGTTCATTAAATATGATTGCATAACTTGAATAACATGAGTTTTACACTCAATTTTCTCAATTAGACATCAATATCACAAATGTATGGAGAAAAGGAATGAATCGCTCTCTTTTTTATTCAATTTATAATACAGTTATATTCTACAAGTTCAGGAAAATGTCCAGTGGGCACAAAACTGTACCCCATATGTCCCACCGCTGGATAAAATTGTTGCATTCAGAAGCTTATCATAAATTAATCGCATTTTTCAGCTTTTTTTGTAGTGTTTCGAAGAATTAGCTCAAAGACTTTATCATCTCTATGTCAAGTTTGAATTTGTCTGTTGTCATTTTTCTTTACAAAAAATAGTTAATCTTATTCTCATCATTGAGTTAAAGCTAGAAATTGAGTATGCAATTCATTTAACTATAAATTCACGTCAACTTTTTTTAGTAAGAAAACTTTTATCCAATTTATATCAAAAATTTCTTTTAAATCTTGTAGAAAATTAAATTACAGGTATATTTCATAATATCTTTTCGATTGAATAGAAATAAAATATTCAGTTAAATTAATGAGTTCCAAATTCATGAAATGTAAACCCGAATTACTTAGATTTCAAATAAATTTTCCATCATTTATAAAGAATAAATTTATAAGTCTTTAAGTAATTAATAATATTTTTTGCTAAAATATCTGACAGAAATAAATGATTGAATAAAAGTAAAGTAACCCGAATCAGAATTTACTTGATTTAATTTCATACCCTTTTATCTGTTTAAACGAATGATTAAGAAGTGGTTTGAAGAAAATTAAAAATATTTTTCAATGTAATTTTAGTCCTAAATAAAATTTGCGTGGGTTTCAACCACTTTGAATACTTCTTTTGTAATATAAATACATTAATTCAAAAGTTCTTTTTAGTTAATGAATGTGTATTTTAAAGACTCATTCAAGACTTGCAAGTTATTAATGGAAAAATAATTTGTTATAAGTTATTATCGACTTATAAAAACGAGAACAAATTTCAATCTCATTTAAATTATTCAAAATTCATTGAATATTATGTATTTATGTAAATAAATTAAGTCTTATTTTATTGGAATCTTTTTAAGTGAAAACTTTTTGAGTTTGACTCATAAATAAATAGATATATAAATAGTTTTAAGTATTAATTTGCTTTAATAAATATAAATTATACCATAATTTTTTCATGAGAAACAAATGGCTTTTGTTTGGTTTGAAAACTAATATAATAGTTAGACAATAATTATTGAACTTAAGCTCTACCGAAAAGGTGTTTCTAATATATTATAAATTAAATCACAAACAAACAATCTTTCTTTTAAGTATTCAGATCGTAAACTATGATAAATAAACTAAAGGGATAACTATTTCTTACTTTTTTCTTGATCACAACTTAAAAACTTTCACAAATTCAAGATGAACTAGTTTTCGGTGACTTTTCTGCACACCTTTTCAAACAAATTTTGAGTCGAAATGACTACTATTGTTTTGGTGTCAATGCTTTTCTCGTTGTTGGAAATCTTCAGATCTTAGTCTAGAATGAAATCTTAGTCAAACAATCTTATTAGCAGTTTTTGAAGATTTTTAATTTTTATTTACAATTTAATTTTCACTAAAATTTAAGCACAGATACAGCTTTTGTGATAAATTGCAGTGAAAATAAAAATTGTAAATAAATATTAAAAGTCTTCAAAAACTGCTAATAAGATTAGTCTAGATCTGAAGATTTCCAACAACGAGAAAAGCATTGACACCAAAACAATAGTAGTCATTTCGACTCAAAATTTGTTTGAAAAAGGTGTGCACAATAATCACCGAAAACTAGTTCACAAAATGATCTCTAATTTATGAAAGTTTTTACGTTGTGATCAAGAAAAAAGTAAGAAATAATTATGAATTCACACAACGAAAAAAGAATAAATGAAACTAAAGGAAGTTATAAGTTATAACTCAAGTCAACAAAAAACTTATTTGGCTTTTGTTCCCAAACTATTCCTAGAAAATTAAGAGTCGATTTCAATAATAATAATGATATGGAATATAGTATAGCTTTGAATAGCAGAAGGAATTTACTAAACATTTATTTATAAAGTTTTACATAATCATCGAATAAAACTAAACTTTTGTGTATATTTTATTCAAATCAAAATAATAAGTCAAAAATTATTAAAAGAAATACTTTCTAATTCATTGTATAGAACTAAATATATATTTATAGCAAATTATTATTAACATCTTTTTGGGGTCTTTTATTCATTGATGTAAAAACATACTTGAAAAGTGTTCAAAACTTGAGTTTCATTGTTAAACAAACGATAAGCTTTTAACAGATCTCAATGAGTCTCAATACAAGTATTCAAAATTTTAAGTCATTTAATACAAAACAAAATTATGTTTATATAAATCATTCGTTTCATATAATTATTGGACTTTTGTAAGAGTAGGGCATCATTTTTATATATGTATTAACCTTTATATGAAAAAAATTGACGGTTTATGTGTAAAGAGGAATTTCTTTTAGCCGGAGAGAGAGAGAGAGAGAGAGAGAGAGAGAGAGAGAGAGAGAAGAGAAGAGAAGGTACACCTAATTTGAGCAATAAGTTTATCAGTCACTAAATACTAAATACTAAATACCAATGATGGCAATGACTTGTGTTTGAAAGAATACTTTTCTATGAATAAAACATAATAATAGATGTTTTATTAATAAAATAAAACTTTTTTGACATCATATAAATAAAAATTTGTATTTTTTTCTCCAATAGAGAATGAGTTCTCTATTTTTAGTCGAGTGTCAAAATTGAATTTTGATAAACCTTTAATTTAAAAAATTGCAATTTTTTCTCATTTATTGATCAAATTTACGAAAAAAACTTAAAATGGTATTGTTTTTGTTTTTGAAGAAACACACCTTTTAGGAGTGCATCGCGTAATCTCTTAAACTAATAAAAAAGTCTTATCTTTCATGCTTTGGAGAATAAAAGAAAGATTGGGTCAAAGTTACGAAGAGTGATATTTTGATTTAAATACTTAATGTGGAAGCTTTTGATAAGGCTTCGCATTTATCTTCATCACATAAATATGAATGAGAGGCTGAAAAGTCGAAACATTGGATGTATTCTTGATGAATATCCGTTTTCTTTTAGTAAAGATCAATGAACGTTCAATGAAATGATGTTAAAATTCAATATTCTTTTCTCTTTCATTGTATTTTGAAAATAGTTTTTAAAAAGCGTCCGCTATTAACAAGTTATTGTTAGCTCTTCTTCTTTTATTGACCAGAAAATTTTATTTTTAAACGCTTTTTCTATAATAAATAACAATAAGTAATCAGTAATTAAACTGTATTATGTTTAGAGCATTGCTTTACCAAATTTAGAAATTCAAATACATTCATCTATTCAGTACTTATTTTTGAATAATAAATTTTATCATATATTACTTATCCTATTGTTTTCATAGAATAAACGTTTTCATGTCTTATTTATAGTTTTGTTAAGTTTCGCAATTATTTATCATATTTTGCATAAATGATTTGTTTTAACCAGATTTGAAATATTGTTTTACAAATGGTTGTGGATAGAAATGTGTTTTGTTTATGACTAATTTTGACAATAGGGTTGAGCGGCAGTAACAAAAGAGAAGTTAATCAGCTTTCATTAGCTTTGCTGTCAATCTTAATTTAATTGTTTATATATTTAGCTCATTCTTCTTCATGATTTCTATTTCTTGGCTCAACTAAAACAGTGTAAAACACATTCATTTATAGCAATCTTTTTTTACAAATTCTATCAATAATAACAACTTGAGTTTCTTCTCAATCTATAGGCAATGACTTCATGAAGAAATACAAACATAAATAAGATTATAAAAGACTACTTCAAATGAAACAAAAGGAAAAATGACTGATTTATTCGTGGAATGTTTCCAACTGAGATAGTTTTGAATTATAATGCATTTTCAAAATGAACTTAACTGTAAGAACTCTTTTATTTGAAAAGTGATGGCAAGTTTAATGTGTTAGTGTGCTATTCAACTATTGATTGATCCATTAGAATGTGGCGTATCCTTAGTTTGCATATAAAAATACTTTCTTATGTTAAGTGTTAGAGAAGAAGCCTTTTATAGTTATTTAATTGGACGCTAACTGTTTCGATAACTTTAAAAATCTAGACCAAAAGGGATGAGTAGAGAAAACCGATAACAATACTATATTATGATAAATTGTGAAGAGCGAGAGTGGGTCAGAGAGACAACAAAATCTATAATAAATGCTTTAGGGCTTGAAAGGGGGGAAACAAAATAGAGAACACACACACTTCAAAGAGAAGAAGAGATGCATTTGTATGAATGCTAAAAAAAGGTATTGTGCAGGCCTTTTGTTTGACCTGACTATGAATGCATTTTTTATTTCAATTTATTTGTTACTTTATTGGCAAAATGTGGGCTGAAATTTGTATGTCTGGGGATGAGCAGTAAAGGTGATTATCTTTACCAATTGAGAGGAGGGCTTCGACTTTCTGAATGAGGAACAGAGAGATTAAAAAATAGAAATAAAAAGTGGAGAATGCAAATCATGAAAAGTGACATCCCATATATAAATGCTCGTTCAAATCGTTTATCAATCCATTATTGTTTCAGAAGTGGCTTATGAAACAACCACTTCTAATACTTCGATAGTTTGTCCATATATTGTGTTATTTGTTGTGCGTCTTCTTCTTCACTTCTTGTGCATCTTTAACTTGAATGTTCTTTACTCTCAAGTAAAAAACTTTTCTCTCTGCAAATATGGTGTTGAGTTATAATAGACGGACTTCTGTTGCTATTTTCATCTTATCTATGGTAGTGCTTGAAATGCTATTGATTTGTGATCACATAAAGTTAACGAATGCACATCTCAAAAAGAAAAAACTTAAAAAAATATTGAAAAAGTTGGGACCGATATTTTCTTTGCTCACTTTACTTAAAACCAAGAAGAAGATCGTTCCCTTACCCTTACCCTTACCAATACCTATACCCCTGTGAGTACTTATCATTTTTCTTTATTATCCTATAAGCTGTGTTTTGAATTGAAACTTATTTTTGATTTTTACTTCAGACCAATCATTAAAAAAGAGACACCACTGGTAGTTCCCTGTCCAGAACCGGTAAGAAACAGCAAATTATAACTTAAATTTAAATGTTAACCATATTTTTATTTCTATTCAAAAATTCTAAACTACAACTGCTTAAAAAATCAGTGTCTAATCTGATTATATCAAAAAGAATATTCTCTTAAATTTGCGTACTTTAGTGAGAATCTTTCAAAAAATTCTCAAAATCTTTCAGTAACTTTTCAATGAGCTCATAAACATTTTATTTTTAAACGCCTCGTCTAACTGTTGATTAAATAGTCAATTCAGAGTAATTTTACTCAGTTTTTTGAATGAAGTAACTTTTTCATTATTATTAATGATTACTTATTATTTTCTTTTTTAGAGTTATGGCGGTGGCGGCGGATATGGCGGTGGCGGCGGATATGGTGGTGGCGGCGGATTTGGCGGTGGTGGACTTGGCGGCGGTGGACTTGGCGGCGGTGGACTTGGCGGCGGTGGATATGGCGGCGGAGGTGGAGGATATGGCGGCGGAGGTGGAGGATTTGGCGGCGGAGGCGGAGGATATGGCGGCGGAGGTGGAGGATTTGGCGACGGAGGTGGAGGATATGGCGGTGGAGGTGGTGGTGGAGATTACGGTGGTGGCGGAGGAGGCGGTGAATATGGAGGTAAATAAAGAGGGTTTGAAACTCATTAGTAATAATAATTTGTCTGATATCTGTTATTATAAATTATGAGCATTTGCGAGATTAAACACATCAGAAAAAGTTATACTCGTTGTTGACTCGCCTATACTTGAGACAAATTAATAATTGATTAATCATTTTGTTCAGGTGGCGGCGGTGGAGGAGGATATTAGCGCACACCATATCTGCTATGACACATACCCACCAATTTCTCATCCGTTAATTTCCAGTTTTTCAAGTTTTAGTTCAAATGTATTGCAATCAATTTCTCCAAACTCTTCAATATTTCCCT
Organism: Camisiidae sp.; assembly: GCA_034696325.1. Lineage (NCBI taxonomy): Eukaryota > Metazoa > Arthropoda > Arachnida > Sarcoptiformes > Camisiidae > Camisiidae sp. The sequence continues at coordinate 4,175 of JAQFZT010002277.1, read as the reverse complement.
CTAACGATTTTAAATGCTATTTCACTGATGTATCTCTGTTTCAAATCTTGAGCTTCTTGTGGAAATTCTTGCTGGGAATAGACTCTTCTTTTGAAACACCTTCTATTGACCTTATTTTTCTCCGTAAACCTGATGAAAACTCGCCTCATTTGCATACACTCTCTCAGCACTCTAGATATACTGCTTTTCAAAAGAAAAGTTTAGTTCAAATTGACTTTTTTCATAACTTCATTGAATTGCGCACACATTCATATATAAATAACTACATAATGAATTCTTATTATTATCATCAAAACTTATTCCCTGCTAAATACCTGTTTAATGTTGCTTTATGTATGTTGAAAGTGATGTCTTATATGTGTTATTATTGTAATTCTTTTTTTGCAACGTCTTTGTTATACTTCGTTTTAGTCTCTTAATGTCAATCTCACAGTCTTTGTGCCAATTTTTTATTGTCAAAGTTTTCTCCTTAAACCGCAATGTTTTTTGTTATCCTCTTTTGTAATGTTTGCCATTCTATTTTTACTCTTAAGTGCAATGCTCTTCAATCTAATTTTGCTCAACTTTATAAACCACTTTCTATATGTCATGCTTTCTACCGATTCAGCCAACACACAAATATTATGCAATTTCATAAATAATAACTTGTTTATGTTGGTTAACAGCATAAAAAACATTTCATATATAGATTTAATAGTTTTTTATTTCAATTTTTCAAAGAGGTTTCTTCTTCTTGTTCCTATTTTTTCAATAGTTATAAATGATTTATTTCAATGCTTTCACCTTTGCTTTTGTATAAATGTTCATCTTTTTCTCTAATTGTATAAATAAATGTTTTTCTTCAATCAATTTTCAACCAATTATATAGATTTTCAATACTTTTCTCTTCATATCATTTGAAAATAACTTGAAAATTTCAGTCTTTTATCTTAGTTTTTAATTGAATTAATTGAAATTTGTTTTATAAATTTTTATATTCTTTTTACAGTATTATCAATATTAATATGTCTAATCTTTGTTTGAAAAAATGTATAGAATTTTTTGATAATATGTCGATTTAATAAATTAAAAAATGAGTTAATTATTTGCTCATTACATATGAAATTTCTATGAAAATATTTTCAAATTTTAGTTTCAGTTTTGACTAAAGCAGGATATTTTGGACAAATGAGATTCTCGAAAATTAATTTGCTTGGAGTCTAAAAGATTTTCCGGATTTATAAATTTTTGTAAAACTTAAAAACATGATACACTCTAAGAATCTACTTAATCTGCTGACATGATTAGAATAGATTGCATATCCATATAATTATGCCCATACAATGTAAGCATTGATAAGCATTGATCTGCTTTATCTGTGCCGAACAGGTCGATCAAAATTAGAATACAGAGTATTAGTCTGTATATCCCTTGTGCCCTGTACTCTGTATTCTAAATAATTTGATCTACCTGATATAGTTTTGATATAGATATGATAAATTTGATATAGTTTTAAACATTTAATTATCAAGTTCTAATTTTATAGTTACATTCACTGGTAAAATACATTAATTATTCAAGTGTTTGTGAATTTTATTCTTCATGACTAAAACTACTTTCAAAGCTCTGGAGTTTCATGAAAAAAGAACTTTATATAAAGTGCTACTTTAGTCCGTCAGTGGGGACACTTTAATAATAAATAATGATTTTCGTATAACAATATTCAAAGTGTCCCCACTGACGGACTAAAGTAGCACTTTATATAAAGTTGCTTTTTCATGAAACTCCAGAGCTTCAGCTAATTTTTATTTCTATGTTTAAACTTCAAAATTCATATTTGAAGCTAATATTTTTTCGGTAATAAATATCAGATACAGAGATAAAATTCATAGTAATCATAATCAATTTGAAGACTCGAAGGCGTCTCGAGGTACCCCTCGATCGAGAATGGAGTTCCGATACCCAATTCCATGATGTGCTCGAATGTAATGAGTTATCGAACTCTTATATAATTATTAAACTTAAATTTTGTTTTGTTAATATTCAAAATTTTATATTAAGGTTATCTCAGAAAATAAATCAGTGTTGGATTAACTCATATTATTTCAATCACATTTATCTGAATGAAATCAAGAGAAATTTTGATGACTTGACTGATCTAAGAACATGATATGGAATTTGCCTTTCAATTATTGAGAGTCAGGGCTCTGAAGGAGGTAGTGATAAAGGAGCAGTTGTTATGGTGATAGTGGTGGCCTTATGCTTCTGGAGTTGAAGAAAGTAATGGAGATGGCGGTAGAGATAGTAGTCTTGGAGGAAGTAAAGATGGTGGAGATTATGGATGTAGGGTTGGAGGATGAGCCGGATCTTACTGGTCGGGAATAGAAAGTCTTCTGGAGGAGACAGTGACAGTGGCTATAAATGCCAATTCGAGTTTATTAACAAAATTGAGTTTCAAAGTTTCAGCTAATTTTATTTCAATATCAAAGTTTTGAAAATTAGATTAGAGATAAAACTTGTAAAAATCAATTTCGAGACTAGAAAGAATCTCAGGGGTCATCAATTGAGACTCAAGAAGAAATTTTTCGATCAACGCCCGAAACCCAACTATAGCTTTGACTCAAAACTTTTGAGAAATAAGAAATTTTAAAAATATCTGTTATTATACAACCAAAAAACATTTTGCATCGCCAATTTTTATGCTTTATAACAATTATCTGATAATAATATGTCAGTCAACTAATTCTTCTGCTATCAATTTATTTAATCCATCAAAATATTCTTCAGAGAGATTCTTCAACTCATAGCGGCTCAGCTGTTTTGGGACACCGATTATGTATTGCGATTCCGTGAGTAATCAATTATTTTATCATTAGTTTCGTGAATTACAAGTATAGTTGACTTAATTTTAGAGACTTTATCAATATTAGGAAAAGAGTCGATACACCAAGTCTTCGTCAGTGATGGATATTTAACTCTAATTAATGACATGAATGGAGAATGAAGTATAACAACTTTGAATTCATATTTTACCGTCAAATCAATGGTTGGAACTGAACTCAAACTTTGTCCATAAAATATTACATTTTCAAGAGTCAAACTATATCTGGTCTTTAATGAATTCCAGGCAGAGTTGATGTCAGCATAAAGATTCTCTTCCGATGGTTCACCACTACTCATACCATATCCAGAATTGAATCCATAACTGAAAACATTACAGCCAAGAATTGAACCCAAATTTAACAAGAATTGACTCATTTCTCCCAAATCAGTACCGTTTCCGTGACTATACAATATTGTAAATCTTGGGCTATGAGTGATGCGAACGTACATATAGAGAATCAAATTCTTTTTCACAGTTTCAACAAAAAACATTCTGAATAAATAGAGTTCTGCGGACAAGTTATCCCATTCCAAGCTATTGTTCAGTAGTATTAAATCCGATTCTGTATTATTGGAGTTCAACACAAAATTATAAGATGGTTCGGGCGATGCGAACGCAAGTTTGACTAATAATCCTTCAAGACATTTTGGACAACAGAATTCTCAAACGGATACTCTTTTATTAATAGTTTCTTACTTTTTTAGTTGTCTTTTAGAAACATTAACTGATGGCTTATTTGAAGTCATTGTTAAACTAAATTGCTGTCAAATATTTGTCAAAAAATTTTTTTATGAAGTTTTACTCGACTATTTATGATTTGGCAAAGTTTTGTTCACTTTCATTTGAATGAAGTCAAAAAATATTCTAACAGTTATTGATTAATGTGGTTGTTGTTGATAACGTTCACTAATTAATTGACCACAAATGAAAACAACACTTCAAATCCGTTATAATTGTTGCTTCTTTTCTTAGCGAACTAAATCATAAGAAATGATCTCAAATGGTTAAAATGATTCAACAATACATCAATGCTTTTATGATTGCGCGTGCGATTAAAATATAAAGTTCAAGTCATAATCACGACCGTAACTAGCTATGGGACTAAGGGGCTATAGCCCCCTTTCCCAGAGATTTGCAAATAGTTGAGTTTTCAAGTGTAAAATTGAGAATTAGTTCCAATTTTAGCCCTACCAGACATGTTTAGCCTTATATTTAGGCTTCAAATTTTTTTAGCCCGAATTTTTTTCAGACCAAATTAGTGGTTACGGCACTGGTCATAATAGAAGTTCTAATTTAGTATCTAAAAGGACAA
>JAQFZT010002276.1:0-12089 GCA_034696325.1 Camisiidae sp. | reverse complement strand
TATGATATCTATAATAAGTGCACTTCAGCATTATTTCCTATATTTTGTTGCCATTGGAAACACTGACATTCAGAGTAGAAAACTTATAGAAATACAACGTTTCAGTAGTGTAGAGCAAAAGCTCATTTTGCATGAGCTTTAGCTTCATTTTTATGGTGAGCTTGAGCTTGAGCTTTGAGCTTAGAGTAATAAAAAAATATTATACATTATACCTTTTCTCAACTTTCACTTCGCTATTAAAAAGTTGACTCATATGAATGAAAACGAAGATTTAAGTTTAGATAATGTTATCTAAAAGGTTAAGTCAGAAATTTTGCGATTTTATGAAAAAACTACAGATAATTTTTAAAATGAAAATGTTTTTCTAAATAACTTGGGAAAACATAAGCTCATAACTGAAAGCTTGACCTAAGCCTTGATCGAGTTGAAGCTTATGCTCTACACTGTTTCAAAAACATTATGTAGACTTGTTTCCAATATATATTATTCTACATAATGACCATTATTATAGCTCTTTACTTAAAAAATAATAAATTTAAATTATGATCAATCAAATTGTCATTTCTTTGATTCAATTAATTTTTCGAAAATCTATTTCGAAAATCGTAGTTCAAAAGTATTGATTTGATTATTACTAAAATTGGTTGTAATATAACTCTTGAGCTCTCCTTTATAATAATCAATACTTACTAGTATATATTTAGCAAAAGCTTTACTTTCATTATTTGCACTTTTCATTTCAATGTCAGACAATTAAAAATGCATTTTCTTGCAAAGTATTACTTCTTTATTAAACTTTTCTGCGAATTAACTTATATTATGACACAATCATTACATATAAAGAGAACGCTTCATATTATTTAAATTGTTTTCTTTAATGTTATTGATTAACATTTTATAATTAGATTGCTATTGAAGAGAGCCTTTTTGATGATACCTGTATTTAACTTTAATTAATTTGAATCAAATCAAAGTACCAAAAATATTATCTGAAATTCTTGGATTAATTGAGGTATAGGTAGTGACAAGTCTTATAGATATTTTCTTGATTTATATTATGGCAAAAGCCCAAAAATTTTGGGAGATATGCTTTTCTTTAATTTAGGTAATTCTTTGCACATTTTTCATCTCAGAATCAATTAAATGTTGATTTATTTGAAGTGTTTTCTATTAAAAACTTCGACATCTAAATTGATGAATGGATTCAACATTACAAATAATTAATTGACCAAATATTCAACTTTATTGAACAATTTTATAACAATTTTATCATTTCAATTGAGACAGTAATTGTCATTGACTGACAGTATCAAAAAAATTATTTTTACTCAAACATTGCTATTGAATTCAATGAGATAGTGTTCATATTTAAGCAGACCTTTAAAATACCGGTAATTTTTCTCGGAATTAATATTTATTAAGGTTACTATAATTACTACTACAAGTAAATACTGCTATAAGTAGTTTTATGAGCACTTTTATTATTTGAAGGAATGCATTTCGATTATTAATTATATAATTTTATTGATTGATTTTATAAATGATATTTCTTCAAGAAAATAAAATACCAAAATAGCATCTCAACTCACTTTAGCATTGAAATATCAAGTTTTATTAATAACTATATTTTCAATAGATCCGTGAGTATCTATTGAGTCTTTATCGAAGGGAATCTCGAGACTCGTTCGAGTCTCGAAATTCATTTCTGTCAATTTTATCTGTGTTTTATACTTATTTCAGATCTAAAACATTAATTATTTAAATTAGTTGACACTTTCAAACCAAATTCAGAGTATAAATTTCTCAATAAAAATATTTAACACTTAATAAGCTTTTTAAAAAATAAAGAAGTTGTCGAAAGCAAATAATTTTTGAGACTTTGGGATCTCTTTTGGGAATTTTAACTGATGTCTCGTAAGGTGTGGTCATAACTTTTTCATTCTATTTTAATTAAAAGAATATTTTTGAATTTTAAAACTAATGAAATAAAGATAATTGCAATTCTGATGAATTTTCTCTTTTTCTCTTTTATTTCATGGTTTTATAGTCTCTTCAAAAACTAAGTCACGCAAACTTAGTTAAACTCAAAGAAGTTATTCGTGAAGACAATACATTATATTTTGTTTTCGAATATATGAAAGAAAATTTATACCAATTAATAAAAGACAGGTATTTTGATGATCAGTCATAAAAATATAAAACTTAGTTAAAAAATATTTTGATTAGAGAGAAACCATTTGCTGAGCCGGTGATAAGGAATATACTGTACCAGATATTACAAGGTTTATCATTCATGCACAAACACGGCTTTTTTCACAGGGATATAAAGCCGGAAAACTTATTATGTATGGGACCGGAACTCATCAAAATAGCCGATTTTGGTTTAGCTCGAGAAATACGTTCGCGTCCACCGTATACTGACTACGTCTCGACGCGTTGGTATCGGGCGCCCGAAGTACTGCTCCGTTCAACTAATTATAGTTCTCCGATTGACATTTGGGCAGTCGGTTGCATAATGTCGGAGTTGTATACATTACAGCCTCTATTTCCAGGCCGTAGTGAAATCGATCAGATATTTCGAATCAGTTCAGTCCTTGGAACCCCTCTTAAGGTATTATGTCTTCTATTAAATCAACTTATTTTTCATAATAACCTTCAATAATTTGGCACGAATTTAGTATTTAACTGTTTTATATGCAAAGTATGCGGGGGACTTCCACTACGTCCTTATATTAATTAATCTCATGAGTTATTATTATATAATGTACAGTATATACTAGTCAATAGTCACCAAAACTTGAAAAATTGCGTGACAATACATTAAACATGATATGTTTAATACTTATTCGAATGACTTGCACTCAAACCTTAATAGTTGGCATAGGAATCAAAAATATAAAGCGCAACATTAGATTCAACTTAAAGTCAAAGCTTAACTTTAGCTCATATTCCAGTCATAACTATGTTTTCAATGGAAACTTCACTCGAAATCTTTAGGGTCTGGGATCTAAAGAACTTTTGATTAACTTCTCCAATATTTTTAGGTCAAAAGACAATTAAAGCTTTGCAATTAATTGTTATTTTCGCCAGAAAATACTTGTTAAACAGTTAATGCTATTTATCTATCATTAAGAGTGGTGTTATAACTAGACTTATTGAAAGTGAATTTTATGATAACGAATGAGAATAATTCATGAAATTGTCTAATTTTAACTTACAATTACTATATCTTACTGTAGTTGTAAAGCGAGTTATATTTAAAATGATTTATAATTTGGAGTAGAAGTAGTAAAACGAATGTTTTATTCATTGTAATTTCTGTACTTTATATTCACAGACTGATTGGCCCGAAGGCTATCAATTAGCAAATGTTATGAACTTTAGATTTCCTCAGTTTAGTCCAATGCCATTGGAGTCTATTGTCTCAAACTCTCACGCAGACGCCATAGCAATGCTTGAAGATATGCTGCGTTGGAACCCATCGAGACGTCCGACTGCCGTTCAATCATTAAAGTACAGCTATTTTAAAGTTAATCAAAAACTTGGTCCGCAACAAATCAATAATTTAACCGCAAAAACTCCATTTAATCAAAACAAAGCTGCAAATAATTATTCAGACAAAACAGTTCCAAACGCTATAGAAAATGATAACAATTTGAACAGCAGACTGAAGAACATATACAACGGATCTCCAAATGTTGATAACAATAGTATACAACAACTTCAGCAACAGATTGGCACTCATGCATCGCGAAACAGTACAAACTCTCTCCTTAAATCAGGGCTTTCAGTGAAAGATCAATATCTGGCCAAATCTCGATATGTTGCCGGTCAAAACACGAAAAATGCTTCCTTTAGAAACTCAGGTGATTCTGATTTTAGTTTGAAATGTATATAAAAACCTTTGTCTACTTTTATGATAGCGATATACCCAAACGGTTATGCAACTAATGCTAATAGAAGGACATCACTTATTTCGATCCATTCAAATCAAAACGGAGGCGCTTTAATAGCAGCCAATGTGACCGGCAAAACAGATTGGGCCGCGAAGTCCGTTCATTTTTCATATTCTTAATAATCACTTTCGTTTCTATCATTTTTCTATTTTTTTAGATATTTGCAATGATTTATTCAACTCAAGTTTAGTCGAGTTGGAATTGACACCAATTTAACTGAAAATGCTTCACTTTGTACTTTGTTTGGAACACTTCTCTTATGTTTAATTATACTTAAATGAAGACTGAGCTGAAAACTAGTAGTGTAAACGTGATAATGCAAACTTTGTCACATCTCATCATTGAGAGGCACCTCTTATTTAATAATTTGTCATTTCATCACTTCATTAATACCTTTACCGTCCATTGATATAAAGCCAAATGAACTCATTATTTCAAAGTTACATCAAAAGAGTTTTAATTATTAATACGTTTGAGTCTATTCTGTTGCCTTTGAAGTTTGGAATTGAAACGCAAATAAATGTTTTTCAGACACTTCAGATTGATTTGCGTTTCAAAATGAACATCAGTTTCTGTTATTGAATAATAATAATATGCATGCATTCAGATGTTCTCGAGTATTATATTGTTTTGAATGTAATGTTGTTCAGAACCCAACACTTGTATTTTGTTTCACGTCCTCTTTCACATAAACATTATCTCAAATTTCATTTCAGAGTTTTTCGCTAAATTCAGTTATTGAACAATGAGTTCAATGTTAGCATAAAAACGAGTCGATGTACAGGAAAAACAATTTCATGAGAAGAAAATTTAGACAAAAAATTTGTATGTGATCACTCATAACTAGAATCTTAGATGAATTGAAACTTATTTATATTGTAAAAAAATATTATTTTGAGTTTGACTTCAAAACTCGAACTGCAAGCGCCTGATCCGATCCAGTTATAACCGGATTTCAATTGAGACTTCAAGCAAATCAAAACCCAAACAGCTTTCAAGTCATACTAGAGTTTCTACCAATTTTTCCTATTAAACTAATACTATTGGCAACTGATTTATTATCTCGACTTAACTTTATGCTAAACAAGTGTGAGCTATAATTGGAATACTTCTCGCGATCCGAAACTTTATTTGAGACAACCGTTTTGTACATAAAGTTATGATTTTAACCGAAAATTAGTATTAAAATGATTTTTTCCACATGTATAGACTAGTGAATAAGTGTTAATATTTGGGAAATTTTTGTAGAGATAATGCTTTGAAAACATTGATAATTTATGTCAACAAAATATAAAACAAGTTCAAAAGAGTACAATCTTATTAAACAAATAAGCTTTGGGACAAAATTAAGTTGAAGTCACTATTCTTTACATACATAAACAGAATCCGATACATATGCAGTACTAGTTAGAAAGAAGTTAATAATATGTTTAGTTCATGTCATAATCTATAGAATTCTTCATTGTTTTTTACTCATCAAAACAGCATTGATTGCATAAAATTGCTTTTAATTCTATTGTTATTTTTGTTAAAATTCAAATAAAACTGTATAAAAGCGTTACATAATATTAATTTAATTGATTGAAATATAAAATTAATGATAACTAAAAACTCAGTAAACTTTACGACAAATACTAAAATAATTATAAACTCTATAAAGTTATGTTGGAATTGATAACTATTTTAATAATTAAAGTAACTTAATATGACTACAAATAATGGTATAGTTTATTTGAAACCTAATGGCATTTTATATAAAGTTTGTTCACTAAATTTTCATTAGATTGTTGTTTAATTATGATTATAAGAATTATGTACTGCATAATAAAACTATGAATTCATATTTCTCGCTATTACTTGATTACAACTTTAGACTCTATATAATTATGACGAAATTGATATGTGATATCAGTTATACCTTATATTTATAGTACAATTAGAGTAAAAAATACTTTATCATTCGGGAAAAGATTCCGGAGAAATCCTTAATAAGGTTTCGAGTGCTCATTACCACTACTCAATACTATTATTGAATACTATTACTAATTATACCAAAATATTTATCCTTATGTTTAAACTTTATTGAATACTATATTTTAAGGAATGTTTGCATGTCTTTCTTATTCTATCTGTACATTACAGTACATGCATATAAACTTGTGATTTGTAATAATCACGTCATAAAATAGTGATATGTATTAAATAAGTGTATAGTTCTTAAATCCAATGATAAACAAATGACAGGAAATCACTTTAAGTCCTAATGATTCACCAAAGTTTGCGAAATACTTTTCTAACTCAACTTGAATGCAACAAAATTGGCTTAATTGGTTCATACTATCTTCCAATTTATGCCTTTTGATAATTGCCTGCATTGGTCTCGATATCTCTTCTTTTGTTCTCATGGTTTTATCCTTGAATTAAGACTTGGAGACAGAGTTTTTATTAAAATATATCAAAAATTCTATATATAATGTGTTTCCAAGAAGTTTCAAAAGAATAAAACAAGTCTTTCAACAAACAGAAAGTTTGTCAAGTCCTTCGCAATCTTTCCAAATAATTGAAAATAAGATAATTTTTATTTAATGTTTAAGATAATTAAACTTTATGTTTAATGAAATTTTTTGAAAGAATTGATTAGAAAAATAAGCACAAAAATGACGAAATGAATGAAACTTGAATTGCGCAGTACTTGAGGTGCAGAATATACTGAATTGGTTTAATATGAAGTCATTTAACAATAATATTTTTTGTTATGTAATAAATTAGTTGACAACAAGTGTTGATAAATAGAATATAAAGTCGAATCAAATGACAGTTCTGTTGAGAATAAACTCGTTTCACTTTAATATTTCTTTGGTATATCTGATAGCCTTCGAAGAACCCCTTGAGAAAAGTTAGAGAAGTGTTTGACGAGAGCATAAGCTTTCCTTCAGTCAGTTATAAACCAATGAATGAGTTGATGACGAAATGTTGAAACGTCATGAATAGTTAGCCGACTATATAAAGAGAGGAATCCTTCGCAGCGAAAACACATTTGTTTTGTGTAAAACCTTTTAAATAGTAATTGAATTCTGATGTGCAGAACGGCTTCAATAATAATTATTGCAGCCCTGGCTCACGCTTTGAAACTCTCTTCAAATCTTAAATTTTCACCATTACGTCAATAAAAGTTTCGAGAATTTTAGGGTGGGATACATCTCATCAGGTATTATACCTTATTATACCTTTTTAAATATCATTTTTATTATCAACCTATTTATACATCTTTGCAAACCTATCGAAAACACACCAACACATCCATATTGTGTGCTTCAAATGACTCCTATTAATAGCAAATCTATTCATACTTTCATAGAATAGTTTTCCTATAATTATATTTTTTTTATTTTATTATTCATTCAATTAATTATAATTTTCAATTAAAACATGAGTTAATCTCTGTTGAAAATGATCTATTTTTGATGATATGAAGTATTATTTGGTCGAAATTGATTACAATTTGAAAGTTAATGAGTTGTAAGAATGGAAACAATATGATAAAGCTATCTATTGATATGAATGTAAAATCTACTCAATCAACAATAGATAGATTTTGGATACAAATGTATGCTTTGCTAAGCATTCAATGCAAAATAGTTCAAACCAAACCCGAGAACCTCTGCATTAAACCAGTCATATCTGGTTGAGAACTAATTCGCAGAATTGAGTTGATCTGAAAGTGAGGCCCAAAACTGGATCTCCCTTTAAGGGGTTGTTTCCAGTCTTGTCTCTTATTGAATTACACATCCAATTGAGGCCTCTTTCGGCTCAGTCAATATTTCATTGAGAACTTATTCAACACATCCGTAAATCTTTTACTATCTATAAGAAAATACAAACTTTAGAGCATAGATAAAAAACAGGCCAAGTTTTCTGAGAAACGATTCCTTGACCTAATCCTAAGATCTTTCGATTGGATTCCTCGCCATCTTTTTTCGCGAAGCCTCTGAAAAATAGTTGAAATATTGAATGCGTTCGCCATGTATTTTCATTGTACCTCTATTTTCGAAAGTTGAATACTTTGTGATAAATAGATTTTTGGAAAAAGATGACATAATACTTATGATTTGTTGTTTTAGGGGCTTCTCCAAGTTCCCCGTATTATAGTAGAAGCATATTTCTTTGAGGCCCGTAAGTGTCAGGGCGGACCGCCTTGGGAAAGCTGAGACCAGTAGTCACTGACTTACAGTCACTATAGTTAACCGGTATGTAATCAAAACAAATCAACAAAATTTCATACAAATAATTCATATATTTCTCACTTCAGACGCTTGCAATATTTCCTGGACTACGATTTGAATTTCTTTCAACTGCATAATCGACTTACTTTTTGTTTGAATTTTTTTCTAATATTCATTTTTAATTGTTAAAAATGAAGACTTCGGTGTTGGAACAGTTTTTCGGTCAAACTCCGACTGTTGATGACATCATTCGCGATACTATCATCAATGGCAACAGTGAAGATGCCTTTTACGTCGTCGATATCCAAGATATTCTTCGAAAACATAAAAATTGGTTACTAAAGATGCCTAGAGTGCAGCCTTTCTATGCCGTCAAGTGCAACAGCACTCCAATCATTCTCGAACTTTTGTCTGCACTCGGAATTGGATTCGATTGCGCCTCAAAAGTAAGTTGACTCGAAGTGATTGACTTTTTCTCAATGCTTGTAATGCTATTGAATGACTCATTAATTGCTGACTATTTAGGCTGAAATCGACTCCATTCTAAATCTTGGCGTTTCTCCAAATAATATAATTTATGCGAATCCGTGCAAAACCAAGTCATTCATTCAACACGCGGCCAATGTTGGGGTCGATGTAATGACTTTTGATAACGAACTCGAACTCTACAAAGTTAGACAATTTCACCCGAACGCTCGTATGGTTTTACGCATTAAAGTAGATGACAGTCATTCTGTCTGCCGTTTGGGTCTCAAATTTGGAGCTGATATCGAAAGAGTTCCCCATTTGTTAGAAGTGGCCAAAAATATTGGCGTAAATATAGTTGGATGTAGTTTTCATGTGGGCAGTGGTTGCGAAAGTGCTGACGCTTATACTGATGCCATCACTAATGCTAAATATGTATTTGAATTGGGGCGTCAGTTAGGATTCGACATGACTTTCCTGGATATCGGTTTGTTTTACATATACTTATATTATATAGAGTTTGTGCTCAATCGCATCTTCTCTTGAATAGGTGGAGGTTTTCCTGGAACTTCTGTAACGAAAGTAACATTTGATGACGCGTCCAAAGCTGTTAATGAAGCGCTTGACATACACTTTCCGGCAACTGATGAGTTCGGAAACGCCAGTAACATCACTATCATTGCAGAGCCCGGACGTTATTATGTAAGTTATTTTTGGCTCAAAGCATATGTTGAACAAATCTAATAGAAAGTTGATTTATCAAAATAAAAGGTGGCCTCAGCTTTCACTTTGGCAACTAATATAATAGCGAAGAGAGCGGTTCCAATGGAAGACCAACAAATAGCAATGATGTATTACTTGAATGATGGCGTTTACGGATCATTCAATTGCACTATTTTTGATCATTGGGAGGTCGAGCCCACGCCTTTCCCTGTTGAAGACAATATTCAATTACGTCAAAATCATTTGACAACAATATGGGGTCCGACCTGTGACAGTATGGACTGTATCAAACGTGATGTTATTCTGCCTGAAATGCATATCGGAGAATGGATTGTCTTTAGAGAAATGGGAGCCTATACTATAGCCGCCGGGTCCACATTCAATGGCTTCAAATTACCAACACTTCAATATTATGTTCCGAGTTATACACTCGAAATGCTTCAAAAGCTACCCAATTGGTCGCGTATTTCACAAATCTTGGATATTCACGAAGAAGAGACCACTTCAATGGATGCCTTCGATGGGGACCATTGTCTCGAAGTAATGCCCGTTCATTAGTACTTATGTTTCTTTATACACACGATTACATTCCATTTTTGGGGGTTTAACCGAATGGACAGTAACTTTTTGAAACGGCTTTTAATTTTTTCTTTTACTTATTTTTAATTATTGTTTTGCTCATGTAATTATAGGTACCAAAGAGAGAGCTTTTCATTAGTTAATTAGTTAAGAATCTATAATTCATACAATTATATACTTTTGCTTAGTTTGAAATGCTTTCAGTCTCAGTCCAGGGAATATTTGGTTTTTGTATATTCTCATCCATATTATGGGAGATTTAAGTCTTTTAATCAATTGCCAAATTTTATACACTTATATTGAGAAAGTTTCCCATAATTGACATTTATTTAGCAAGTGTTGATGTTAATTATATGCTGTATTTCTTTTAATCTGTTTTATCATTTATAAACTTATTATAGTATTTGAATATTAATAAATGTTTTCTAACCAATTGTAAACAATTGTATTCATTATTATTGATTCATATGATTTCAATTAAGCTTTCAATTGCTTTAATGCGCATAAAAGCTCATTACAGTGGATATACTGTGAGTTTAAAGGTTTTAAAGATGTTAAATACTTATGATTATATCCAATCAATCATTTTCAGAGCATTGTTGACTATTAATGTTTTATATTAGAAGTTGGAAACCTTCATATAGTAATTATTGTAAGAATGGCCTCTCTTTCCACTCCAAAGTATCTGATTTAGAATTGACATTGAAATTACACCTACGAATGGGACACTAATATGATTTGGCTTTTATCAAGTTGTGACAACTCAATTCTCAAATTTATGGGTCAAGTGCATCAAAGTTCAATCCAACTGTCGATAGGATTGATAGGTTGAAACTGCTTCAGAGATACTCTCAACATAAATCCTATTATTTCAACAATCGATTAGATTACCAAAGAATAGTAGACTAAATATTATTTCATTTTGTAATTTTTCAGACCTATAGTTTCAAATCCTATCAATACTGTCAACCATTCTTGTAATGAAAAAGTTTTGTCACTTTTTTACAGTTTGTTGGCTCAAAAAATAGGTTCAATGATTTGAAGAATTTCGATCAAATTACTTAATGACATCTAAAGTTAAGTGTAGACTCGGATATAAAGTTTCACGACTTGAGTTTTATATTGTTTTGAACCTTAGGCTTCTTTGATAATGATTGATGAAGACATGCTTCTCAACTTTTGCTAAACTCAGCCCTTTATTGTAGAATTTGTCAAAACATTCCATAAGAAGTTCTTCTGATTCTGTACATTATAGTACTAGTATAAGCATAACTTGAGAGTAAATCTTTTAGTATTGACTTAACTTTTAATAATCTATTTCTCTGAGAGTCCTTTGTATTACTGATAGTCAATAAGAGTACTCTAGTGACGGAGCGGGTGAAGAAATATTGAATAATGTATTCTGATTGTCAAACCCTCCATCCTAATGGCTCTTCACAATTAAGTTAATCAACGAGCCATTGCATTTAAGGTTAAGGTTAAGATGTTTTTGATTTCTTTTTCAGCTTTAAAACAATAGTTGGAATACATGTTATATGTTTTCGAACTCCATAAAATACCAGCTTTAAAGAGTCTTTGAGAACAGCATAGGCCTAAAAAGTCATACAAGTTATTTAAATTATCAATCATTTCAATTTCTCAACTCAAGTCACAAAATTTTGAGGGATTTCAAGCTCTTATTTAGTAAAAAGCTTATTATTAAGAGTTAGATCTTTAATGAGTGATGAAAGAAAAATATTTAGAAATAAACAAATAATGATTACTAACAAGGAAGTGCCCCACGAGTTTGGAGTGTAGGTAAATTTGATTAAATAGAGTCATTGAGGTCAGTACTTGACCCTTTAAAATTGGTTTTCAAACTGTTATTTTGACGGACTGGGAGCAAAGTTTACATGAAGGACATCATTGATTCAGCTCAACAAGACAAATCGAATGATGTGCGTTTCAGCTTTGAAGCCCCCGGAACACACCCGGTCCGCCAAGTGCCGGGGGCTAAAAAGTTGTGTCAGGTGTCATTTGACTCGTCTTGTTGAGTTGAGAGCACACGATTCGCCCGCTCACGATTTGCCCGCACCCTGTTTTCAATCCCCTCAATAACTAATTCCCAAAAAACTTATCCCATTTTCAAACTCAAAAGTAAACT
>JAQFZT010002275.1:0-12090 GCA_034696325.1 Camisiidae sp. | reverse complement strand
AAAGTATAAGACTATGAATCATAAATGATTTCTATGAATAGTTTTAGCTCTAATAAATCGTAACTGCATCGCTTCCTCACACTTTCAGTATATATTTTACTTGAAGCAAACTTAGCTTTTCTTTTGGGCATATCATTACAGGTATGTAAAGTTAAAGTATGTAAAGCATGCAAAGTATGTTAACTCATTCTCACCCATAATAAATCGATGGTATTGAGTGAGTAATAAACAAATCTTATCTTATCTTAAAATCAAACCAAGTATTAAGTTCTCTGCCGTCTGACTAAAGGACTCATTCATCCAAGAATTCAATTTTTATTTATCAAAATTGCTCTCAAATGTTTCAAACTTGAATTTATCTTTATATTCAAATTATGGCAAATCGCATGTCACAAGAGATATGAAAAATATTTCAATAGAAATTCAGTTCAAAGTTTATTCATTTATTATTTCCATCAAATAAAAGGCTCTTTTAAATCAATATACAGTCATGTTATAAAAGACAGGAAAATAGTTTTTGTTTATTTCAGACACAGAAGCAGTGGCTCTGTTTGGCTCTCTTTAATAGTGTGGGAATCGTTAGTATTACAGTCAAAGTTAGCGAAATTCCAAGATATCAAACATTTCCAAAATTTCTTGCTTTAGATCGAAATTTAATTTTTAAAAATTTAGTTTCTGTAATGATATATTTTTACAGAATTATATTTGAAAATTATGAGCTCAAAGTTATTAGAAGTTAATGTAATTGTATTGAGAAATGATTGTATTGAAAAGAGTTCTCCCAATTAATTGTTTTGCGCAAAAGCAGTGACGAAAACGAGATGTCGAGTTCGTTGAACACTACGAATGAAAGGTATAAACAATACACTCATAGATTGATAAGACGTTCATTGAGTTTAAATGTATTGAAATCCATAATAAAAAACAGGTGATTATTCACTGTTTTGGTTAATTTAGGAGTCAAAACATGGCATTTATTCAATCATTCATTCATTTATTCATTCATTAATAGAATCTGTTTTTCAGTGATTCGTTGTTTTATTAATTTATTTAAAAATAAGTGAAATAATACTCAAATTTTGGGTCATTTAATAGTGTATGAAAAAATTGGTATCAATTGAACGTCTATTCCATCCAAATAACGAGTTTTATTGACCTTAACATTCAAAATAAGGTAAGCCTTTCAGCAAAATATATCTTTCAAGTCATTAATACATGACCACTAAATAGAGTTTCATTTTTTGAGTCACTTTTTCAATAACCAATTCTTCAGTTTATATTTAGTCTAAAGTTTCCTAAAATCCAAAAGTCATTTAATTCTTAAGTTCGTTGATCTTCAACATAATAGAAAGAAAATGATTGTATGAGGCAACTCATCCGTGAATTCAATGTCAACTTTATTTCGAGATCACTGAAGAGCACAACAAGAAACTGAATCTCACTTTTTATACAAACGAGTCGTAGAGAAAGAAATCATTATTTATTATTTCAATTATCATAACATTTGGTATTAAAGTAAACAAATAAGTATTGAAACAAATCTTTCGCCAAAATTGAAGCCAAAAATTTTGTTGAAGAAAATGAGATTTCGAGAAAACTTTATTATTATTATATCATTAGTATTATTATTGGATTCACTGCCAGTTTTTGGAACAAAATTAAGACATATTAATGAACAAAATGAATCGAAGGTGAAGAGAAATCCGAACCCGAACCCGAACCCGAACCCGAACCCAAACCCGAACCCAAACCCGAACCCAAACCAATCAACAGATATTCCGTGGCGTCAAATCAAGTTCATATCTCCTCAACAAAGTCTGAGTCAAAGTCAATGGCATTCAGGCATTCCATCTTTTAGTGGTAAAGGTATGGATCACTTATATATGCTCACACAGTATGTCATCGATTCGTTACAAACTCCTGGACTGCCATTCGATGTCATCAAAGAAGAGCTTTTTGATAATCCAATACCTGTTCTGAAGGAAAACAAAGGACGGGTTCGCATAAATTTTTTTCCTATTTCTGATTTTATTTCATTTCTGAAATATTTGAATAATTTATTTAATGTTTAGTTATTGTCCCACTTTTGGGGAGTTTTATTGACGGCAACTATATTCTTATGCATTGCTGTAATGGTGCCATTAATTGGGTTTATTTGTTGCTGTTGTCGATGTAATTCGGATCAGCATTCAAGACGTGCCAAACACTCCCATAAACATAGTTACAGCTCATCGAGTGGTTCTCCAGTGAGAAGAACTGCTAACAAGAAAAAGCGATACAAAGTTGACGGAACATGCGATCCATGTATTCGTACAATAAGTGGCGTCAATCTGTTTATACTGTTATTATTGATGTCATTCTTTGTCATTTGTGCCTTTGTTACCAATGAATACATACGAACTGGTGTTCAACAACTACCAAAAACTTTAAATCAGAGCACAGACGATCTGATGCTTTATCTTAATAACACTCAATACGAAGTAAATACACTTTTAAGAACAAATTTTCAGCAACTTGAACAAGAATTAGGTGATAGTCTCGACAGAAGCGGTTTAATTGTTAAGAATAGATTAGCGGTTCTCTCAGAAGCGGCCTCTTTGGAAAATCTCACTGATATTGTCTCGAGTAAGTCGTTGTTAATTCCAAATTTTGCCAATTGTTCATTCACTTTATTCTCATACTATTGTAGAATTGGATTCAATTTTAGTTGATTTAAGGGAATTGTCGGGCGATACCACTGAACTTCGACTTTTAACAGTACAATTACAGTCTCGACTCACACGATCAAAAAATGTAATTCATTTTCAATTTCAAAATAATTATCAATATTTAATTTTTTCTCCGAATCTAACCATAGGATTTGGAACAATTTCTTAATCAATGTCGAGACAAAGTTTGTTCTGACTTGAAGTATAGATATAACAGAATATTGAACTCATTTTCGGTATCGACACGTATCGATGATTTACCGGATTTGTCGCCTTTGATGCAAAATATTTCAAGTCTACTGAATGCTGATATTGTGAATGAAATCAAAAAAGGAAAAGAAGCTTTCGATCAAATAAGTTTGAGAATACAGTCAACTGTTAATAATACAATACCTGATATAAAAATACAAATAAAAGCTGTTGGAAATGAGTTGAGTGCAGCCGCCAGTGATATAAATGAAGCTCTTCGGCGACCTTTCGTTGATTTGCAGAAAGTGAAGAGTAATGTATATATTGGGCAAAATTATATTAATGAATATGAGATTTATAGGTAAAGAATATTTTCTAAAAGCATTTTTTGATTAAATAGAAATAATTATAATATCATTTCATTAATCAGATGGTATTCCTGTCTAATCGGGGCCGCAATTGTATTCTTCATACTTGTCTTCTACACATTTGGACTATTGTCGGGCGCGTGCAGTCAACAGCCGACACGTCATAATTATAAGAGACGTTCAAAGTCTTCGACCCGTTTCTTTAGATGTGGATTAATTTTCCTATTTTTGCTGTTTTTACCATTACTTTTGTGTACAATCATTCTATTTCTTATGGGAGGGCTTTCTGATAAAGTTTTGTGCTATTATTTGGGAAACCCTTCGCGTCCACAAAGCAGACAAATTATGTCTATTCTTCAGAACAAATTTGAACAAATGAGTTATGCAGAGTCTATGAATGTTATTCAAGGCGTAAAACCTAATTTTGCTGATGTTTTGACGCGATGTCATCAAAATCTAAGTCTTTATAATGTATTACAACTCAAGCAATACAATCAGATTCAGATTAATAACGGCAGAGCTATAAGTAATGTCAATATATCGGAAATTTTGGCGTTTAAAGATGTGAGCTTTCGATATATTATTTTTCCTAACATTTGATTAATGATTAATATTTCTTAAGCGCTATCGCATTGAAGAAAAGATGAATAGTTTCTTGGATAGCGTGGACGTGAACCCATCGAATGTGGTACTCTTGACAGCAGAAGGCTATCAATTGCTTGAAAACTTGAAACAGACTTCTTTGGGAACTCTAAACTTTTCATCTTATGCTAATGTAATCAAACACAGTATTACACCATTAGATTTAGTGTCCATTTCTAATGAACTCGAACTCGAAGCCAATCGTCTACCAAAGAATGACTTCGAAAATATTGCGAAACTTAGGAATATAGCCATGGATTTAAAGATACCCATAAATCTTGTCTCAAGAATTAAAGAAACAATTGTATGATATCTTTGATTTGAAAAATATTTTATTCAAATTTCGGATTCAAATTAATATAAATATTTAGGAAACCTTGACTTCAAGTGCAGATAAAATAGAGAAAAAAGCGAATTATGGTAATAAAGGCCTGAAGGAAGCGCTGACCAGCCTTTTAAAGCAAGCAGAAGACGCACAAAAGTTTATTTCAGTGAAGGGTCGCTCAGAAATTCAAACAGTCACTAAAGCTTTCGTTTCTGACATGAGTTCACTCGTTGATCAATATGCGGAACATGTAGTCGAAGAGGTTTGCAATCAAATAAAGTCCAATAAAGTCACTCTTTTATTGATTGAATTGCAATGAAGTGTGAAAAATAATGATTACCTTTTATGTAGATTGAGAGCGGTATTGGAAAGTGTGAGCCTGTGAGCAGAGCTTTCAACGCTTCAGTTCAAAATTTATGTAAAGAAATAGTTTTGCCGTTTGTAAGTCTGACTCCAATTGGATATTATGAAGATTTTTCACATTAATTATATAAAACCTATATATAGAACGGTTACTGGTCTAGTATGGCTTCAGCTCTCATACTTTGCGTTCCCTCCACTTTATTTGCTTACATTCTTTCGCGATTATACAAGAAAGTCAAACGCTTCCCGACTCGCAGAGAATCGTGAGTTTCCTTTAATGAATAATAAAACTCAATAATAAAAACCTGTTTAATATACAAATGAGAAAATTGAAAATTTCTATTTTTATTCAGTGACTCAACACTGGATAATTTGGATGAAGACGACATTCCTCTCGCACAGTAATAACTAGTTATTTAAATATTTATGCAGTATTTAAATGATTGAATTAATCTTTGAATATCTAATAATATATTTGTTTATCTTTGGAGTGTTGACAACAAAAACAATTCGAACGAAGGTCGTGGAGGACCGGCCCCGAGTGCACCCCTTCCTATTGGTCACGATAGCAGATCAGATGATGACAATTGGTCTCCGGGAGCACTACCGCCACATATATTTACTCGACCGCCTCCGTACAATTATTAAATATTTAACTCAATTATATTTTTAAATATATGTAAATTATACTCAGTTTCAAATTAGTGACAGTTCAAGTCGAATTTGTTGGCATTTCCTCTCAAAATCATTGCTTTCAATGATCTTCAAAAAGAAGGAAAGCTAAAAAAAGTTCAATTAATTTGTTTCCCATGTAATAATACGTCTCATGATAGTTGGATATTTTCCAATTTCTATTATTTGGCAATCCTTTAAGGAATTCCACAAATATTTTGGTCTTTTAGAGGAAATGCTAACACAAATTGATTTAATTAAAATTGGGCTCAATTTTTCCAATTTTCGTTTTGATCTCTTTAAGGGAACACTTCATTTAAGCGATGTTTCATTGGTTCCATTCTTTCCTAAATCTCTTATAATATTCAATACATACTCTATTTATTTAAATTCTGACAAATTTTGTGCAATAGATCTAAACATATTTAAAGATAATTATTTCAATTTAAAGTATTTAATAATATTGTTTAGGAAATAACAGTTAATAAACTAAAAGTATCTGTTTCTTGAATGTGCCTTCAAATAGTTAGAGTACATATACTGTAAAATAGCTTTAAGTGAGAATAATTTGAGGAAACATTAATGTTATGCAGCTTTAAATGACATAACAGTCAATTTGGATTTAGTTTTAAAGTTGAATAAAAGAATGTAATAATAATATAAGAATTTATGCAATTAAGGATTGTTTATTTCAAATGTCTTTAATGAATGGAAAGCCAATTATATGTTTAATTCTCATAAATTAATTATATCTAAAAATGCCAAAACTAATTCATGTTTTTCAATATATTAAACTCGATTTTTCTCTTTATAAATAAATAAATACATTACAAGATCACGTTCGAGTCGGTGAAGGTTTGCGATCATTATTACTATACAAATCTCATTATTTAAGTTATTTTTCAATCTTATTCAACAACTGTTCAGTCAAATAAACATAAGTTATTCAATGAATTTTTGGTTTAAACCGAAATTGCGAAATTTCAGCCTTAAGGGTCACTCGGGTCTCGCGCCTCCTTCACCGACCCCTATATGTTAGAAAATATTGGACTAATGACTTGAAGTTGCATTTTGTATACAATGAAATTATAACTTATATATTATTAAAGAATTTGTGCCGAATTTGTTTATACAAAAGAGGTTGTGATAGCACTAAACACTTGATTGACAATCAAATCATATATCACTTGACATGAGTTATTAAAAATAACGAAGTTTTAGCTTTGATTATTTGAATCGGAATCAAATGAAACTAAACTCCATTAGAAAGGATACTCTAATGAGCAATACCAGGTTCTCATAACACTTCTTGTGAATCACAAGCAGTTCATATGATTATCATATTTTCCTTACACAAAGTTCTTCAAAATTAATTCACGAAATAATATATTATTTTTCAATGACTACCACTTATTCTATACAATACGAAACGAATACATTATGTAAAGCGCAGGAACTCTATAACTAAATATCACAACTCGTATTACAGTTACGATTTGAACTCAATCGAAAAACTCAAAAATAGATGCATTTACAGGTACTCGAAGGTTAGGTGACGTTCATTATAAAGCATAACATAATCTGATGTCTCGAAAATCTATGTTTAAAGCTTAGACTGTGCTTAGTCTTAAAACTTCGGGATAAATAACTCAAAATAAACGTGAATCTCATATCAAGTTCGCTACAAAACATCGAACTCAACAAAGCATATGAGAAATACATAAAACTATTTAAGATATAATTCTGAAAAGTCTTGATTAAAAGCTTTGTTTTTATACAATAAATATTTATATAATAATATACTTATAAATTTTTTTGATATTCGGATCAAAAAGAAAAGAATATGATTTAAAGGAGTGATGACTTTATCTTGATTTTGATAACAATAGGTTTAGTAAAGTTTAGATACTATTTATATCGAAGGCAAACAAATGATCAATGAATAGATGCTTTCGGTCACACGTGATAAAAAGATGTGCGAAATCACTTTAAAACAAGAGTTCATCTCACAAAACATTATGCAAATGGCAAATGACTAGTATGTCGTCATAGTCTAGATTCAGCTGAAAATAGGCATTATTTTAGATAAGATTATTGAATATGCCTTTAGTTTAGCGCCACTCAAGTGATTGGAGATATAAGACATCGATAAGGATTACAACTGCTTAATGTGGATTTGTCAACTCAAATGTGTATTCACTGAACAACACAACATTTACGCTTCTTTTTGATGTTGACCTCTTCCACAACTTGTGACGCATCGTTTGGCGGGACGACAATCCCGTGCTGGACCTCCACCACTGCCGGCGGACGACTTTTTGGAGTGCCATTCATTTCTGACTTTTCTAACATATTATACTTTTTTTCACCATTCATTTCGTTCACACCATTAAAAGTAGGAGAATCTGCTGTTTCTTTGGTAGGAGTTATTGGTTTGCCTTCTTTTATAAGGTTTACTATTATATCCGCTTCTTTGCTCAGTTCCGAACCGGGTCTAAACGGGTTGTCCACACCGTTGTCCATACTATCAAACAAGAAGATAATATTTATCAATAAAAATAAAACTCAAAACTTTAATAACTTTCATAAACTTTAAGCATAACTTTACACTCAAAGAGCAGTTAATAAATTGAATGTTTTAATTTACATAACTTTAAAATCATAATAAATCGTTTATCTCATTAAATGATAGAAAGATTGCAGTTTTCTTTATTTATGAGTTCGGTTTATGGTTTTTATAGATTATATATACAAATCAATCTGTTGGACAAAATTAGCCTTTGCTTTCAAATACATTTTTTAAAGGCTTAAGTATTATGCCGTTTTCCAAATAAGTCGTCTTTAGTCGTTAAGCCTTAAACTTTTTTGCTTTAATGTTTGCCATTTAGATAAAACTTCAATTTATGATGCATTTATGCATTTTTTAGTGGGGATTATCTTTTCGAAATTAAATATAAACTTCTTTTCGACTCAAATAATTTGATTTTTACTTTAATTATAACAGAATTGAGAAAAAAATCTAATCGAAAAAATTACAAGATTTCATTAATATTTATGAAAAGCAGATGATAAGCTTCTTGTTATTGCAGTCAAACCTTTTAATCATTTGAATTGCGTTTTTTGCAACAAGTTTCAAGAGTTTAATCATTTTATTTGTTTTGTATAAAACTAAAGACTGAGTTAATAAAAAATATATGATCTCTTGATAATTATAATGAAAATATAGATAAAACAGTAAAATTTGACTCAAGATCGAGGACTTGTTAATAGACAATACAAAATGATAAGTAGATGATTATAATAAAAGTTAAATGAATATTTGCTGACTATATTTGATTAATGATAAAAATAAAGCCTTAAAGTTGAAGCTTAGAATGTTGTTTTGAATTAATGAACAATTTTAATAAATTGAAGGAAATTTCTGTATAAATTTTTCAAGTCTTGTTTTTCATAAGTTTGTGGTGAGGTTTGTTTCCTCATTAAATATACACAAAAAAAATATTTCGCATAACAGCATGAGCTCACTCTTACTGATTTTGGTGTTTTATTTCAATATGAAAGCAATTTATATTCTAATTTTTAGACCTCATTCAATGGAATTTGAGTTTAAAGCATCTCTCAAACAACGATCCGATAATATTTAGGTTAAACGCAACACAAATCGGTATTTTTCATCAGAATAAATATCACTTCAGTAAATATCGTTTTTCTAATGATTTCGCAATTTAACTGAAAGCTCAAATGTTTACTTAACTTTTCATTTCATAAAATTTTCTTGAAATAAACATGTTATTAACAAGAGATTATACTTGTATACATTGAAACCCATTAAGTTTATAATTAACTTGAGAGCAACTCTTCAGACACAGAAAAGAAGTTTAATTTTTTTATTAAGTTTTAAATGAATTTTAACTCAAAGGACTCGACTTAAAAATAAAATTAGATTACATTCTAAGATAGTTTGAGCTTATTTTGGGTGTCAATATTTTGAGCGTCTAAACTATTTTTGATTAAATTATGAAAAATGATTTCGTTAATGAGTTTGCGGGAAATCTTTAATTTTCTATTATAGATGACATTCAATTAAATGATAGCAAAGCTTATGTAAAACGCAATTAAATTTGCGGAAATTCATGTTAACATTCTGTGAGTAAATGCATTTTGTCAGTTAAATTGATTAGTTTTTTAGATCATATTTAATAAATATTTTAGGGATAATTATCGAAGAAAAGCATCTAAAAGAGAACCTGTTTTGAGAATTCAAAACTTCTAATTATTTTTAATAAGTTAATTGACGAAAATTCTATGAAATGAAAGGATCTCAACTCAAATAGATGTGAATTTTGCATAAATAATATCCAGAACAATACAATGATAGAATTTTTAATGGAAGTCCGTTTTGTATACTATGATTGATATGATGGAAGTCTAGCCTAAAGTATTTAGTCTCAAGTTTAATAAAGCGTATTATCTATTACTCAATTTGAATAATGAATAGCTTGAAGGTAATTATCAATTAACTATTTATAGAAAATGTCTAAAAATAAGGATCAAATAACAAGTTTGAAACCATTTTCCGTTTGAATTCACTATAAAACTACTTTCAAACTTTGGTTTATAAAAATAAATAAAAGCGAACCACCGTTGCAAAGGGTTATTAAATCAAATTTAGATTATCATAACATTGAGTGGATTCAAATATCATTCGAGATATAGAGCGAAACTAAGAGTATTAAATAGAATTAAAAATGGTTTACCAATAAAATTAGAAAATTTTCGCACTAAATATTTTTTATGACATAATGAGCATAACTAGCGCTTTGATCATAATTGCAAAGGAGGGCATGTACTACGCCTTTCTCTGGTCGCTTATAAAATCATAAACATATCAAAGTTTTTAATGAGATATTTAAGTAAAAATCAGTTTTCGTTCAAATGTTTCTCAGAAAAAATAAACAAAACTCATAATTCTGAGATCATTATTGCAGAAACACAATGAGTTTTCTTCAATAAAAACCCCATTCAACCAGTTGGTCGACTCAATTTAAGCTCCATTTAAATGCCCATTAAAATAATTGTATACTCGTTTAGATCATTTCTAGCATTCAAATGCTAATTAACAATTAATTAAGACTTTCTAGAGTTGAAAAATTTAAGTTTTAATTAATGCGTTTACAAATTCATTTCTATTATGCACTTGAACGGAAAACCATTAAAACTTTGCGTTATTCTGGCTTTTGATAGGATAACATTTGATGGGTTAAAACAATTAATCATTATCTCAATAATAATTTTAATTAAAAAGAGATCTTTATTTAAGTTGATAAATATAGTTGCGATACTTATACTGTACGGTATATTAATGGATATAATGTTGAAAATAGTAAAAATAATACTAAATTATTGCATGATTTGACTAAAATTAATCTCGAGTCTTGACTGTCACTGTCACAAGACTTCTTGTTTTTACCGAACTAACTATCAAATAATATATTCAAAATTATGATTAATTCTCAGTGAATATATGAATAAATATTCATGAAGAAAGAAATGATAAACTTTCATAACCTGACAATGGGTTAGGAATCAATGAATGATAGTTTCATGCATTTTATATAAAGTCAGTTTAATAGACTTTTGAATATATTGTCAATTATAAGGATTTCATTTTATCCATTGCTTTTTGCGATAACACAAAATGAATATTGAGTTCATACAAGTCTTTAATCTGAAGATTGAAAATTATTTATAAGAAACTGTTGCTTCCATTGAAGCGCTGATGAAAAAAATCGATAAATTCGTATAAATATAACTGAACGTTGTTATGAACATATGAATTGCTAAGTTATTTCGATATCAAGTGTTTATCACTACTTTATTGCTGATAAAAATTTCGAGAAAAGAATTTTTTAGATTAGAATTCAAATGTTAGCCATCATTTCTTGAGCTCAATTAACAAATTAACATGAATTTAAGGTAATTTAGCGTGAGATTTAGGGCATTATTTAAATTTCCGGAGCATTGATGCGAACGACGACTTATCAGAACTTTTTTGAAAAATTGCAGAAAAAATTGCAGAAAATGCACTCAACTATGTTTTTGTAAGAAAAAGTAGACAATAGACAAAGAAGTGTCTGAATAAGTATTGATAATGTATTGATAAGATTCTTCTACAACTGGTTTATGTTTTGAATGTTTTTTATATTTCTTGTATTGTATTTTGATTGAGTACTGCATTCCTTCTGTATTATAACAATTTTAC
Organism: Camisiidae sp.; assembly: GCA_034696325.1. Lineage (NCBI taxonomy): Eukaryota > Metazoa > Arthropoda > Arachnida > Sarcoptiformes > Camisiidae > Camisiidae sp. The sequence continues at coordinate 561 of JAQFZT010002275.1, read as the reverse complement.
AAATCATTGTATTTTATTGTTTACTTTCAATTACAAAAAATATGCCTTAAAATACAGTGAGTCTTGTTTTTTGTGTAGTTCTAATTTGGTTGAAATGTTTTCACGGCTAAAAAATCTAGAAGAATGTCATCACTTATACTGTATAACAATTATGAAGCGAAACAAATGATGTGGTTTTGCAGCAAAATAAGACATTATAAATATTTGCTCTTTGCTCTACACATGCACTTAAGGCTCAACTTCAGAAAAGAAATGAAAAAACGTGAAAATAGCATTAGAAATAATTATTAACTACAATAAAACCAAATGTATATAATTCTAAATAATTAATGTTAGACTATATTTAACTTTGAAAAAGCATCACTTCTAACAATCACTAACTATTCACGAATTATAATCAAATGCACTCAAATAAATATGAAATACAGGCCTTAATTCACTATAATATACTTCTGACACACGCTTTGTTATTCAACAACAAATTCAATTTTTTATGAGAGTTTACATTTCATATGAGAATATCGAAAACAAAATACAGTATATACTTATAATGAGAATCAA
>JAQFZT010002274.1:0-12096 GCA_034696325.1 Camisiidae sp. | reverse complement strand
AGCTTTTGTGGCCAATTGTTTACGCGGGGCTTTACCTCCGGTTGACTTACGAGCTGTTTGTTTGGTTCGCGCCATTACTTTCTCTGAACTTTTGAATGCGTTTATCAAATAATATAATTAAAGAAACGTGTGTTAAGTGAATTGAACACAAACTATGAAACAGCTTTGAATTGAGTGCCTTTTTATACGTTTTGCTTGAAATGAGGCGTGTCTTACGTCTATGTCTCTGCTTTGATAGGCTTATTGTAGTGACAAAAGTATTGCATATTTTGTGATTTGGATCCCATCAACTTCTATCAGATTTAACATTATGTTTTAAATAGCACTAAATTTATAAGAAATTTAATCTCATTGTCTTTAATTAAAAATTTAATTCAAATTAAGTTGAATAACGGATCAATTGTAAAATAGTTGTCAATAAAATATTAGCTTAAAATAAACCCAATTTATTGTAATTAAATTAAAGGTTAAATTAACTAAATTTGTTATATGTGTTCAAATATATTTAATGTTATATTTTTAATAAATTGTTTTCTATTTCAATGCCTTTTGTGTCAAATAATAGTTGTTTTTTATATTATAATTTCGATATATTTATATGGATTGACTGGTAATAACTTTTTGCGCACTAAAAACAAAACATTTGAAAACACTTTTACCGCCAAATGAATCAAAAATTTGAAATACTTTGTCAACAGAACTTAGTATTGGCTCAACTCTTAACTCGTGTCTTGTATTTCTATTAGAAAGAGATTTCATAAACTATTCCTCAAATAAATTGGGTCTCAATTAAGGTTGAGTTTTAAGGTCTCGAGATATGGGGAGGATTTTTCAAAAGCCCTTCAATTTGAATATAAATTAATTGTTAAATTTATTGTATTTTTTCTCTTTGAGTTTATATAATATATACAAATAATAAATTGAAAAAACATTTATTGCAACCACTGATTGGTTGACTATAGAGTGGGCGCCAAAAATAGTTTAAATACAAACTCAAGTCGCGCTTCAATTTGTCTTTACTTTAAATGTTATGATCTTTAGGTAAATGTAATTATGCTCTTATTTTATGGACTTTTTATTGAACTAATACTTTTTTACCTAAAAGTTGCATCAATTGACAGTCATATGATTAGTGTCTACAACAGTCATTCATTGACTTTCAAATGAGTCCTTAATATTAGTTTCAATTGAGATATTCATGATTTAGATTACAAATAATCACTACTTTTAGGTTTTACAATAGAATAAACAAATCTTTTCAATAATTTATTTAATGATAAACTTTATTATTTAAATGTATTTCTATTAGAAAAGAGTGATTTTCATAAACAAGTATTCAAATCAAATACAATATTGTATTAATTCAAGTCTCAAAAGTCAACCAAACATTACACTCATTTCATTCGTATCTGACACAAATTCAGAGAAATATTTTATTGATAACAAAATAAGTGATAATATAAAATAGCCTTTCAATAAAAACAGATTAAATAAATATGAGAAAATTATAATAGAAACTCCTTTTATTCAGTTGTTTTGAGTGGCCCTCAAAAGGGCCTTTTGTTGGACTTTAATTTAAATGAATTGACATTTAATTTAAGCCTTTTTTTCGGTCTTCTTCGGTAAGAGAACTGCTTGAATGTTAGGAAGAACTCCGCCCTGAGCTATGGTCACTCCAGACAATAATTTATTCAATTCTTCGTCATTACGAATGGCTAATTGAAGATGTCTTGGGATAATACGAGTCTTCTTGTTATCTCTGGCGGCATTGCCGGCCAACTCCAACACCTCAGCGGCCAAATACTCGAGAACTGCAGCCAAATAGACGGGTGCGCCCGCACCTACTCTTTCGGCATAATTTCCTTTTCGTAATAATCTATGAATTCTTCCCACAGGAAATTGAAGACCAGCTCTTGAAGAACGAGACTTTGCCTTTGATTTCACTTTTCCTCCTTTTCCTCGTCCAGACATTTTCAAGTTTGAATTTAATTTAGTTTTCAAAGAATAAAACTTTCGATAATATTATTGATAATAAACATAAACATTGAAAACATTTGCTTTATATACTTCTGAACTGGAGTCCAAATAACAGTCCAATCAGAAAAAAGGGTGTATACGTTCTAAGTATAAGTTCTCATGTTTTATTGGTTAGTGGTTTGAACACCAGTTTAGAGGGTATATAAGGAGATGTGTTTACTAGTTTTTACATTCATATTGAGTTAAACAGTTGTTTATAAAGATTTGAAGCAATGCCTCCTCAACCAAGTGGTAAAGCAGTTAAAAAGGCGGGAAAAGCCCAGAAAGCCGTTCGTGCGGGAGATAAGAAGAAAAGGAAGAAGAAGAGGAAGGAATCCTTCAGTATTTATATCTATAAAGTCCTCAAACAAGTACATCCCGACACTGGTATCTCATCGAAAGCCATGTCAATTATGAATTCATTTGTGAATGACATCTTTGAACGCATCGCAGCCGAAGCCTCGCGTTTAGCCCACTATAACAAGAGATCAACCATTACTTCACGAGAGATTCAAACAGCTGTCCGTCTTCTATTGCCCGGAGAATTGGCCAAACATGCAGTCTCTGAAGGTACTAAAGCTGTCACTAAATATACTTCAAGCAAATAGACGGTCATTCATCACATTCACATCAATACATGTGAAGAAAACGGCCCTTTTTAGGGCCACTCAATTCAATGCTCAAAAAGGAGTTAATTATACAATGCATTCACTCATCAATATTTAATTTATTTTATTAATATTGTATTCATTTAAGTAGTTTTAGAGATTTAATAGCAATAAAAAGTTGTGAATTTCATAATGACGTTCATTTGAGTATATTATTTATCGACATTTATTTAATAAGTGAAAAATGGGAGGTCACTAATGTTGATGTCATTATTCTGATCGATATTTGACATGAAAAACTTTCGACCTTTTCTTTACACATTTAAACATAAAAGGATTTTTGATAAATTAATGAAAGAAATAGTGTCTCTATTGAATAATGATTAGAAACTTGACTGCAAAATGAAGAATAAGATAATTTTGATAAACATTGAAATACGACAAAAGTTTATTTACATAATATTCATGATAACAGCTGTTATTCAACACGTGATCATGTGATGCAATCGTATACACATTGATTCGTACAATTATGTCCTTTATTTTAATATTTATGTTGATTTAACTTTGATTGTAATCTAAATTTAAATGAATATTATTTGAGATATGGATATAAATGAATTGTTTCAATGCTGTAAAAAAGGAGATCTTAATCGTGTGAAGTAAGAGATTATTGATATAAATAAGTAATTGTAATGATTTGAATGCTTTAAAACGATTAATTTAAACTGATATTTAATAGGAATTTAGTTGAACACAAAGAAGTAGAACTTAATGTTCGGGATAAGTGGGATTCAACTCCTCTTTATTACGCATGCCTTTGCGGTCACACAAATCTAGTCAGATATTTACTCAAATGTGGTATCAATTTATTTCTTATACTTTTCAACAATCCATTCATAATTCAATAATTAGTTATAAACTTAAAATGTCTTTATTGAACATAAGGAGCGAGATGTGAAGCAAACACTTTTGATGGCGAGCGATGTGTTTACGGAGCGCTCACTCAAGAAATTCGTAATATTTTAGTCAAAGATTATTTAGTCATTACTTCAAAAATAATTCAACGCAACGATTACGACGAGTTTCTTAGAAAGTAATTCAAATGACTTGTTTGAGATTTGTTTTAACTTATTCTACTCTATTGTCCACAGATGTGTCGAAACCGGTGATTATTTTGATGTCATATTTTCAGTACACAAACAGATATTCAAAGCTCATCGCTCTATACTATCGGTGAGATGTGATTATTTCAATGATATGTTTAATAATAAATGGAAACATCGAAAAGTAATTAATATAAATAATGTAAACGTAAGTTTGATTCTAATTTTCAAAATATCCTCAAATTGTTTGATTGAAAACTAATAACTCTTATCTATATTCAGGTGAATCCGTCAGCTTTCAAAGCAATACTTCAATATCTATATACCGGACGTTTAGAAACTCCAATCCATTTAATAGATGACATTAAATTACTTGTAAAACAATGCAAACTCTTCAGATTAATGGAACAAATCGATGATTCCGTCAAAAAGATTAAATCGTTCGGTATGTTTCACAATAATTGAAAAGTTGATCATATTTTTACGAATACAGAATACGAAACACATTCAAACACACATTTACTGTACATTAATATTGATGAGAGATTTTTATTCCATGAAAACTATAGAGTGCACAAAACCAGGAACTAATGTGACCACTATTTTAGTTGAGTCGGAATCGCATTCAGTTGACTTCAATATTTTATATTTACAATGTATTCCACCTGAGTTTCATTCATGGATCGGTGGATCAGAGCTACCGTTTTTGCCCAACTTTTCCACTTCTAATTTCTCAGATATTATTTTCAAAGTGGAGGACAAGCTTTTCAAATGTCATAAAGTTTGTAATAATTTTGACTCTTTTGAAACACAAAACTTATGGCTAATAAACTATTAAATAGGTTTTCTTTTGCGGGCGAAGCGATTACTTTAAAGCTATGATTAACGATCATTTTTTGGAAGCTCAATACCAGATAAATGGCATTCAAGTGTTTCAAATGCATGATATCAGTGTTGAAACATTTCTTGGCGTTATATCTTTCATATATCAAAATCAAGCTCAGGTAAGGATTGTTTTTCTTCCAATTGAAAGATTCCGATAAATTTGATGAAAAACTTATTTTAAAGTTGGATTTGAACAATGCTTATGAAATGATAATCCTTTCGGATCTATACTTATTGCCCGGTTTGAAGAAACAGTGCGCTAATTATATCGGACGTCACTTGAACTCATCTAATGTAATAGATATTCTTTTAACCTCACGCTTAATGCAATTGACAAAACTTGAAGCCAGTTGTACTGAGTTTATTGCTCAGAATCTTGAAAAAGTAATTCAAATTAAATTTAAATCTCAAATTTTTTAATCGACAGCAACTCTCAGATTATTATGAAATGACAATCTTATTCAGAATATTACTTATTTTGCAGATAATCTCCAGTCAAGATTTTCAGGATGTCATTAATGCTGACGCAAAGGTATAATAAAATAGCTATTGTTTAAATATCATTAATTTTAATGTTATCTTATTTTTAGGACGTGAAAGAAAGACAAGAAACTGATACAATTCCTATAATTGATGACATTAGATATCACATCACTAGTAATGTTCAAACATTTTCTGCTATGTCTGAAGCAAATGATAAGTTGGCAATGATTGATGAACTTCTCGAAACTTTAGGTTTAGACGCTTAGAGGCTTTTACTAACTTTTTATTCATTTATTTATTTAAAATATTGTTATTTTCTTGATTAAAACCCTTAAGAAAGTGTTTGCACATAATATTTATTCTTTTATTCAAAAGTTTGCTTTAATTATATTATAATTGTTATAGTTATAGACTATTTATTCGTTATGAATTGAAAACTCTATTCATATTTTACTACTTTTTCGTATTGATAAGTTATTGACAAAATTTGATGTTATGATTCTTATTGAAAAAATGTACTGACACTTCCAGTGATTGTAATTATAGATTATTAGAAATATACAAGTTTGTGATTAAAGTTCTTATACATAATATATTATGTAATCTTTTATATATTTAAAGGGTTTAAAGGGTTAACTCAAAACATTTAAAAGCAGTTGTACTTTATGTGAAGCACTCCTTCAATAAATAGATATTATTATTGACATTGTTTTGAAACGAAACATAAATTTGATTAATGTTATTATTAAACTATTTATTGACACATAAATTGATTGATTAACGAAAATACAGACAATTAATATCTATGGATCACATCTATTCAGTCGGTCGTCATATTTCTCAGTCAAACAATACTAATAGTTATGCCGAATGGTATTGTCTTTTAAATTATCATATCTTTAACTCATGTTTAAGTTATAACTTATTAATTGATTGATTAATATATGAATTGATAGGATGTCAGAAGTGAATACATTATGCAGTATATCTTCTGGCAATTTAATGGCTTTCACATCAAGTACTGATTTGAATGACTGCACCGGCAAATGGTTCACATTTTATGTCTATGTCGTCGATCTCAACATCCCTTTCACTCCTTATAAGTCAGTTTCAATTCATTTATTTATCTTTTATTTATAAATATTCAACATTTGATAACTTAATTGATCTGTCAATTGATACGATAGAGTGAGCTCTCACTCAGAAGAGATAACAGCTCTTGAGTGGGACATCAGTGGAACAAAGCTATTGATTGGAGATGTGGCCGGAAATATACAATTCTGGTCAATGAGAGACTATCTGTTGAGTGACTGGTATTGTGTTTATTCGCATACTTTTGCCGGAGAAAGAATATTGTCATCGATTTGGTTTCACAATGGAATCAAAATTGGTATCAATTATGAGAAAAAAGACATGAATTTGTCGTATTTGGATAAATACACTCACACTAAGTTTGGCGCTTCTGTTCGACAATTCGGTGGAAAACCAACCGAAGGATATCTTTGTATTTCAAGCTCTGGACTCGTTTGTTGTTTACTCTTTTTATCCGACGGTAATGTTGTTTCTGGAATGGAAATATTGGGTCAGTTCAGGACTAAACTAAAACGTGTGGACGTCTGTTATGCAAAGAATGGAGACTTTCTTGTGGTGACAACCAATGGATGCGTTGAGTCATCAATTAATTGTTATGGAGTGACAGTTAAAGTGAATAATACTAATAGTCCACAAGAGAAGCAGAAATGTTTGATCAACTGTCAGGCGTACACCAGCTTTTATATGAGTTGTTCCAATGGACTCAACTCTTCTGAAGCATTTCGATCTGTAACTCATCTTAAATTTGTTTTACGAGAAGCAGCTGAAGCCGTTGTGATCGCAGCCACCGGTATATCGGGTTCTACTGTCGAATTGTGGGAATTGAGAGAAAAGCCGGTTTCCATTCATAAAATGTTTCAAACAAAAGCCAACACTAATATTGATTTGTCGTCATTGAATCCAAAGACAGTTGTCTGGCAACACAACGCCAGCTCTAACGCTCCAATCAGTGTCGTCTCAATCGCTACTCCAAGACTTTCTCTCTTCGATACAAGTCCTCCGCCCTCTTATATATTGGTTGCCTATAAAGACAATTCTATTAAATGCTTTTATAGAGAAAATTTACAATTAGTGGTTAACGTGAATCTTGGATCAACTCTATTAAGAACTGTTGAGTCGACTAAATCTTTTGGAATGCAAAAGCTTTCAAGTGTGGCCTCAATGAGCACAATAGCAGACATGCAGTTCACTTGGAGTAGTTGTGCAATGGTTGCCATCGACTCTCTCTCGCAAATCTATTTGTATAGACTCTCACCGATCACAGATCCGGGCGGACCCATGAATGCTAATTACGCACAAATAATGCTCGAGTATTGTTTGGTTTCTGGCAATGACTGGTGGGATATCATTCTCAGCTTAAGACCTAATCTCATTGATAATGTCTGCGAAAAAATTACTGAAACTTTTATGAATAAACAGCCGCTCGCGAGTCAACAAAAATGGTTGAGTCGTTTTCTAACATTAAAGGCTTCTTTATATCGATGTATTAATACGAGTAGTGCTAATAATAACGGTCAGTGCAAAGCAGGAGATTTCTATACATTGATTATGTTGAATGCAATCGCAACTACTCTCAAATCTTTATTACGTCCGCAATTCAATCAAGAGAATGAGGGCCCGGCAGAAAATCTCAGTTTACTCATTCAGAATAAGGGCAATGAAGTGCAACTCAATAAAATATTACTCAATTTGGAGAGTAAAGACTTCTTTGTAGAGCCAACGATATTACAATCCTTTCAACATTTGCATCAATGGATCGCAGATTTGACATTATATCTATTGGCGTCTTTACCACAACAGTGTCATCACAATCAATACAGATTTCCCGGCGTATGAAAACATATTAAATTTATTCGCATTTTTCAATTTTAAATTTTTTTTCATCTAATCTTAGGGCGGATTAATTTTCGATACGAAAGCGTTAAACACATTAAGAGAACTTTTAGTAATAATACGTTTTTGGGGTTTAATAAATGTGAGCTGTTTACCAGTTTTCACTAAAATGCAGGACAACTTAGATGTCATCTCACATTTGTTCAAACTATTGTCTAAAACTGTCTCTTCTCCTGATAAACTTGAAGAAAGTATTTTAGATGAGTGTTGTCTTCTTCCAAATCAAGTTCTTATTCCACATTTAGACCTATGCCTGAAAGCTATAGGTATAGCGAGTCCTTCGCTCTTCAGTAATGCTCAACCCATGCATTTTGAGTATTTCATTGAACCCGCTTTTCTGAAATTCACCGCAAAAACTCATTCAATTGATGGCGCCGTGAACTGTTACTCCGGTCGTAGAATAGATGTGGTTCGATATGTGGGTTTGGGTGCTGTGACTCACGATTCATCTAATTTACGTTCGTGTTCCAGATGTAATGCTGTCTCTCTACTCAAACCTGTCATGCGTTCGCCCGCCACTAGAGCTTGGGATCAGAGGTGGATTAAAAATTGCTTGTGTGGCGGACACTGGAGAGTACATAACAGTGTCTAAACATTACATTTTATATATAGTCAACATTATTTACATCTACAAAATTCAATTTAAACTTATATAAATTATTTTTTAAAATCATCAAAATTAAAAATCATTTTCCTTTAAACCAAATTTCTTTAGTTTTAATTATGTTATCATAACATAAAGTTTAAATATGTAAAAAATTCTCATGAGTTTTGTAAGTTTTTAAAGTTTTGACTTAAACAACTTCATCAATAGTTTTAATAGAATATATGACGTAATTTATGTATTGGGCTATCACTATTTTGATCAAAAAATTGTAGTTGAGTCATATTATATTGATTCGCTCAATGAATCACTATTTAGGGCATTCTCTGTTGAACTGAGTTTTAAATAATGAACTTCTGTTAACAATAAGTTCAATATATTCAAAGGGTTAAGAAAACAGATTCAACAGTTGATTGTTTTCATGAATTTATTAATTCAATTACAATTGTTGGACTCTATTTGACAAACGAATGGGTTCTATATTTTCAATATTTAGAGTAAGTCTTAATTAACGAAATGTTTATAAGTATTTTGATTACTATTAAATTTATTACTATTACTATTATTATTACTATTTAACTAACTGTTGATTGTTTTGAAAATGAGTCAAAGCCGGGCACTAAAGCATTATTGGCTAAAATCCAGAATGAAATTGAATCGATTGAAGACTTCAAATGGAGTGCCGCTAAAAGACAGAAGAATTACATCGCATTACTATTTATTGTTTCGACACTTATTTATATAATTTGTGCTCTTCTTTGCTATTTCTTCTATTTGTCAAAAGCTTCTGATTGGACTCAAATAATCTTATATTCGCTGCCATTTCTAGTGTCGCCCGTAATGTAAGTTCTTATTGATTACAACTTTGATTCGTTTGACTTATAATTGATTTTTTGTAGTGTTTTTGCACTCAATCGAACGGTTCAGTGGTATTATCGATGGGTCATTGACTCCAAAGATGAGAAACTCAGAGAACTTAAGAAACAAAAGAAGAAAATTTTAGATAAAGTTCAAGAAACTGAAACTTTTAAAGAAGCGAAAGAAATACTTGAGAAATACGATCCCAAAGCTTTGACTGACCTCTCATTTAAGACTATGAATATATCTTCGACACCAATTGTGACCAATAATATGACACCACAAACAAGTCGACCAAATTCTCAATTAAGATATCGTGGAAGTACTACACCTCAGATGAGAGGAATGCCATCACTAATGAATCGGATGACAACACCACAGCCAACACAACCAACTTATATGAGGCCATACCTGATGGCTGGTCCTTCAGGTGTGACTCCTCTTCAAACTCAAAGGTTGGCAATAATGCCACCCAATTATCCGCGAACAGTGAAACCAATATTACCTCAAAACCGAGGAATTATGGAGAAGTTAGTGGACTATGTTGTCGGTGACGGGCCTTCCAATCGATTTGCACTCATTTGTATTCACTGTCATTCACATAACGGAATGGCACTAAAAGAAGAGTTTGAATACATTGCATTCAAATGCTGTTATTGTATGAGATTTAATGCGCCGCGAAAGATGAGACCATTGCCTCCAAGATTAGGACCCTTAACTCAAACTAACAGATCTTCACTGACACCTGTTGTCGATGAACCTGAAAGTGATTCCGATTCTACTAAAGGAGTCATTAGTTCTGGAGAAAACTCAAAAATGGTTATCGAAGACATTACTAATGATACAGAAATTGAGTCAAATAGAACGCAAAGTCACGATAATAAAGAAGAGGAAGAATCACAAACTCTAAAGACTGAAGAAATTGATAACTTATCTGTTGATGAATTAGTTAAAGATTCCAATGAACATATCGATAATGAGACTAAAGAATCAATCAATGAAACTGAAAAATGTATTACTGAAGCAAAAGATGAAACTCTTGAAAATGAAGAAGAAATTACTTTTATTGATGAGTCTGACTCGCAATTATCCGATAAGAGTCCTGTTTTACTTTAATTAACCCGAAAGTGCCTCTCTTTTACCTTTTTCTTCCAAATTTTAAAATTAATTCAATTCAATCCGACACTCGTTTTAATTCTATTCTCATTTTTAGTTATTTATGTACAGCCGTTTGATTTCTTTAGTCATATTAACCAAACTTGTGATAGAGTTCTATAGGTTGTCATGATTTGCAACTCATTTAATAATAAAAAAATATATATGCCTTTCATTGTGAATAAAAATAATATAAAGTTTTGAAAACGATTTACATTTAAGTTCTATTAGTTTTTATCATCATTTTCTTTTAGAAATTTAAAAACACTTGAAAAATCTTTGGTTGAATATCCGTTGTTTAGCATAAGTCTATATATTTGATGTGATAATGTTCCTAAAGGTGTTGGAGAGTTGGTTCTGGTAGCGGCCGATTGGGCTAAACCCAAGTCTTTGGTCATGAGGTGAGTCATAAACCCTCCCTCATAATCACGAGATGCCGGAAGATTATCTCCAATTCCTGGCACAGGATTGTATAGCTCTGAACTCCACGAACGACCAGAGCTTATGTTCAATATTTTAGTCAAAAGTTTAGGGTCGAGTCCAAGCCTTTGACCTAAATTGAGTGTTTCACTGGTGCCGATCATAGAGATGGCTAACATCATGTTATTGCAAATCTTGGCCGCAACACCACTTCCAACTTCGCCGCAGTGGACAACGTTCTTACCCATACATAATAATAAGTCTTGTATGGCTTCGACTTCTTTTTCTTTTCCGCCGACCATAAAAGTAAGTGTCGCTGCTTTGGCTGCGGGCACAGCGCCAGACACGGGAGCGTCTAAAAAGATGGCCCCCTTTTCTTGTGCTAATTTTGCCAAGTCTTTAGAAGTTTGCGGATCAATAGTACTCGAGTCAATTAGAAGACTACCAGTTTTGGCTCCACTAAGAATTCCATTTTTACCCGAATAAACTTCCATCACATGAGGACTTGAGGGTAACATTGTTAAGACACGATCACATCTTTGCGCCACATCAGCAGGATTTCGAGCAATTAGAGCTCCTTTATCTACAAGTGCTGTCATTGCTTCAGGATATACGTCATAAACAACTAAACGGTGTCCGCTCTTCAGCAAATGCTGGGCCATATTTGAACCCATATTTCCCAATCCAATGAAACCGACGGCAACTTGAGATACATGACGAACTGGACAGTGATATACATTAATAGTTTACTTATTATATTCAAATAAATTCGGTTTAATTTGTGTGTAAACATTCAATTTCATTAAACATCAGTTAATTATATGGACACAAATTAAGCTTAAATTGAATTTATTTAAATTCAATGTCATTCATATTGTATTCATTTTTTTAAGTTTTAATTTTTGAAATAAACTTAAGTAATTGACTGAACATTGAGTGCTTGCTATACATTAATAAACTTGAAGTTCTAAATGAA
>JAQFZT010002273.1:0-12103 GCA_034696325.1 Camisiidae sp. | reverse complement strand
GTAGAACTCAATATTTATTGGCTTAAAATTGTTTTGATTCCAAATTTTTCTTTTATTCATGATGAGTCTTAAAGTTATTTATCGTTTTGACTCATGATAAAATAACTGATTTTCAAACAGCTTAAAATGAGACAATTGTTAGTTGAGAACTAACTGAATGGTAATGTCATATGAAGTTTTATCAAGAAATAATAATCAATCTTCCATTAATATTATACCCATTAAAGTTACTTTAGGAGTTACAATATTTGCATGAGAGGTTTTTTTCATTAGTCGACCAACAAGTTCAGACAGTTGTTTTTCATATTTTGAGTTTCAAAAACATTTACTTAACCTCATTTAATTAATTTTTTATATTCTATTTCATTGCATGGGTTTTGATGATCAGTCAAAAATTGAGATATAGATTATAATAGATAGTGGAATTTGATGAGAATGCTCACGAATGAGTTCATTTATATTGATTCTATAGATTTAAAACTCTAATAAATAATTTAATTCATAGTTAAATTTTAATTTTTGCAAACAGTTCAATTTCCTTCAAGTTTGTTCATCTCATTGATTCCTGATATTTATTTTGTGTATATATTCAATATTATTTAAGGACTTTTCGAAACTTTTTACTTTCTGAATGTGTCTAAATCTGCTGCAGACCAGTACAGTACCAATAAAACTATACAACGTCCGGCTAGAATTATTATGTTCTAAATTCTTATTCACTTTGACCTAAAGGTGAATAGAAGTGTAAAAGCGCTGAGAAATTTTCTTTCCGATTGATGATAAATTGGTCAAATCAAACTGTAATTCTGATATTATGAGAATAATTTAGAATTATAATTATAATGTTCTATCTATACTAATCCAAAAGTTCCTGGTGTCATAGGCACACATATAATATGTATCAACAATACAAGTCGATCGATATCATACTCAAGGTCATCTAAGTGTCATCTAGAAAATTTTAAGTCAATAAACTTCTTCAAAACTAATCAATTAAAATTTATTTTTGAAATTTTTATTCAGAAAATATCTTAATTTCTAAAGTTAAAAACACAAAATTCGAAAATTTCAGAATATTTTGAGATATTGTACAACTTTCTAATTCTGATGATTTAGACGGGCTGAGATATTTCAGATTTTTTTTGCATTATATTCAGGATTTGATAGAGTATAAACAGATATGCATAACTCAATTTGTCAAAAAATTCGAGGGATAGAACATTATAACTCTGACTTGAAGATAAGTAGTTTTTTGAAATATTGTACTTAATTCTGAAACCGGTAGTACAGTCTTGTTAAATATGATACAGATGATGAATGTCTGAACAGTCATTCTTGATTTTTGAAATGATGTTTCAGTAAATATTTTTTTCTAATTTATACATTAATATTTATTGTTTGTCAAAGTTTATTTGAAAAAGTTTATGTCAAAGTTTATGTCGAATGAAGATCAAAATGTGTACAGGTTGGATGACAACCGAAAACAACTGATGGATATCGGGTTGTTAAGCTTTATGGGTTGTTTTCGCCTTTACATAGAAAACTTATGTGTTTACTACACGTGCGTTTGTTATATATGTATTTACATGAATATATCAATTGTCCTTTGGATACATTCCTTCCACATCAATTACTCTAGTTGCTATCCAACTTAAATTTGTCATATCCTGTACAACTTACGTCTTCAAATAATATAATAGCTTAAGTCCAATGATTAGCAAAAAAATAGTATTAGTTTAAAACATAAAACATTTGGGTTTTGAAACTTTTATCTGATTCACTCAATCAAATCTCAATCAAAAATTTGAGTATATGTTTAAACTTTTAAGGACTCTTCCAAACAATAAAAAGTATTCAAAAGTTTTAATTTGACAAAAATTTATACAGAAAGTAGAAATGAATTACTATTAATAAACTTTCGATCATTCATACACCGAAGATAATATTTTTTATATGTCAAAATTTGAATCAATTAGCTCTTAAATACATCGAAGAGTATAATAAAAGAATTATTTTCAAAGTTAAATTTCAACCAATTTCTATGTAAATTTCATAAACACATAGAAATTGGTTGAAATTTAACTTTGAAAAACAACGAATATCACAAAATATAAGTATGACATATTTTTTTATTCTTTTATTATACTCTTCGATGTATTTCAGAGCTAATTGATTCAAATTTTGACATATAAAAAATATTATCTTCTTTTTAGAGATGGTTAAACTTGATCAATACTCCATAGGACACTGTTATAGCGTAAAGCACTGTTTACTACATTTCCTTACTTTTGACTCAATACAAAACAAGCACTATATTTTCACATCAATTTCTTTTATAGTTAATATGTATCTTTGCAGTCAAATAACATATCATAGAAACTACAGAAAATAGGCTTTATTTTAAAATAAAAATCATTGAAAACCATTGAGTAAAACTTGAGATAATGGTCTTCTAAGAAGGGATAATGCGTTAGTAGTGTCACAAACATACTTATTCGCGCCGGTCTTTACTTTTATCAATATTGTGATAAGAGTTGATTTTATGAAAATCTCGAGTGAAAACATTTGTTACTCAGTTTTAAATCTAAAATAAATATTTGTCATGAGCCCTTTTCTAATTTCAAGATGAAAGTTGTGCACATTTTGATTTAACCCATCAAATGTTCTCAAATTTTTTTCTCTCAACAAAGTGTTGAAACATTACTTTAATAAAGGCTTTCAAAAAATTTTGTTTTTTAAGTGTTACACTTTTGATTACGTGTCAATTTTTCATCTGATAATTTCAAATTTATACTACAGTATACATGAACGCTAAAAGTCCACTTAACCCGAACTTAACCCGAATTTATTCCTCAAGTTTTATTAAATAATTCGATCGCTTGTGAAACACTTGAGCCTATACTGATTGTTATTTATATTTAAACTTGAAAATAAGTTATAGTCGAGAGTTTTTTGTCTTTTAGCGTTCATATAAGTAGAAATGCTTATTAAACTTTCAAGGCTTTTATATGAATGTCAATCTTGAGTTTAATGTGGTTTAGCATATGTGCAAAGATAAGGACTTTTGGCATCACTGTTGACATCACTATATCTGAAGTTAATTAAAATGAGAATAAAATGAATAAATGCTTTTCTGTAAGTGAATTAATAGCTTAAAAATGTTGACTTACCCGCGAATATTAAAAATGATATCTTTATTAATGTTCGATCTGATTGTTACTAATAGTGCAGTACAACTAAATTCGTCGGTATCACCCCTCAGTTGGTCCTCTATTTGCTTTCTACTTGAAATCCATTCGCAATCACTTAGTTTTGTATTTGAAACATCTGATAATCTTTTGCCACAACAAATTCCATTCGTCCAAATGTCTATTAAATACAAATTAAATATAAAAATTAAACAAAAAATATAAACTCTATAACTCTTTCAAATTTTAAACTTCATTAAAAACATTATTACCGACAGCGCTATCATCTGTTTTGGCTTTAGTTTGGATAAGGATATCATTGATCATTGTTTTGACACTATTTTGTTGATCATTCGATAATTCAACTAAATTTGCAAACTGTGTGCCCAAAAATTTTAGTGAACAAAGTTGTCTCGCTGTAGACCAATTCTCGCCTTTTGGTTCAAAATAATAAATCACATCATCTATACATTTGAAATTAATATTATTATGACTTTTAGCAGCGCTACAAAACATATTCCAATTATTAATTTCACTAAAATCATCTGAAAAAATTGGAAAAATCGATTATTTTTAAGTCAAGTTATTTTGAATAGTGTTCAATCATATAATGGTTTCTTTGAGAAAAATAAGATTAAGTCTATTTTATAAAATATGACTACAGGTCACGTCAAAATGTAAAAAACTAAGTTTCAAATGCTATATTACGAAACACAGGTCCTTCACAGCCTTTGTTTGCGAGTAAAAAAAGATCAAATTATTTTTAAAAGAAAAACTTCGTTAACATTATTGAAATACTTTCAGAGTATTAAAAATGTAGATAAAGCTAAAAATGAGATCAATATTTCTATTATAGTCTGACATTTGTTCTCAAAATCAGCTAATTTAATGTCTTGTAAATAATATAGAAATTTTTCATTTGAATTAATTTACTTGAAAAATATAATTTTCCTAAAAAGTGTTGACCTTATAATGAATTAAATGGAGTGTAAGCAAAGAAATGCGTACAGAATTTGAAAAAAGAGAACTTTAAGAGAGAATTTTAAAATAAAGAAGTGGAACAGGTTTACGGAATTGAATGATTTTCATTTGTAATAGCCATCTATTATTGAAAGTAAACTGAAATAACTATACAATGGTGTACACAATGAATTGAATGCAATAATATTGATGAGACAGTTGGGAAGAACATCAAAACTTATTGGATGGTATAATAACTAAGTTTATTACAAATATAGTCCATAAATAAAGTATTTTATGAGATTAAGGTGAAAATTCTTTTATTTAATGTGACTTTTATGCTATAATAAGTATATTTACCAATTCTAGTGGAATCCAAATAAAATTTAATAGGATTTAGTGAATGTCTTGACTCAAATATTCCAAGTTTACAGCTTAGATACTCATTGGAATCAAGGTTTGCATAAACGGTTAAGCTATCATTTTCAATACGATTATGCACTGAATTACAACTTAATGTTACAAAAAGTGAAATAAGAGTGCTATTCACATCAACCTGGACTTTATTGCAAATATATTGACCAAATGTCAGTGCATTTGAGAGTCCTTTAGGCTGTGTTTGCAAATCCAAACTATTCAATTCAGATTTAACCTAAAATTCATTATGAAAATAATATTTCATTTGATTAAACATTGAGTGAGATATAAATTCAATTATTCATATTTACATACAATTTCTTTGCATGAGTTGACGCATAAAACTTTTGCTTCTTCGCAACTTTGAGTTCTGCGGAAGTCTTTTATCGAGTGTTCCCATAAACGAATATTTGGTTTATCAATCTGTTTATCAGTTGCCAAATGTAATGCACACTCACATGTTCCTCTGTCTTTGTCAATAATATTTGAGTTCACAGAACTAGAAAGTAATTATTTTCAAGACTTATTTTATATAATACCAATTGAAAGATAAATACAAGAAGGAATTAATATTAAGTCCTCAGCATTTAAAGCTATATGAAAAATGAGTTCAATATTTGTTTCAATGTATTCAAAACTTACTTTAGTATCAGTAGAAAAAATAAACTGTAAAAGCTTAATAAATCCATAATTTAATATTATATGAAAATAGTTTGTTTATTTTAATCTCGAAAATATTCACAACTTAATGTCAAAGAATAGATTCATTGAATGAAAAACTTAAACTAATCTCAATGTTACTAATGTTATAAATGTCAAGAGTGATAAACTTTTATCTATCATATAGTCTTTTATTGTTTCACAATAATATATGTGATAAACAAATAACTATTCAAAAGCATTTTTCTCAATATTTAATGGTGTTTAGTGGAAGAAACAGTGGTTTCATGTGGTTTTGAGGTCACAGTTATCTTTCCAACTGTTGTGCTCGAGCCTTCTTTTGGTTGAGTAATAAATTTACGATTTTTGCATGTAATGGATTGCTGTGACACTAAACCTGTGAACACAGTTCGAGTCTGTTCTTCGATCTCATTTACTCCATGTTCAGACTGAATTTGATTGCAGTGCATATAAGCAAAGACTCCTATAGTTTCGTTTTCAATATCATATCCAAACTTATTGCAAACGAATTGCCCGAACGATTCGTTAATGTTTAGGTCTCCTTTTGGCTGTTTTTCTAAATCCATGTTATTTGTTAGATGACTGACCTGTTGAACAAGTCTTAATTAAAGAATAACAACTGATGTCATTACTAAACCCAAAAGTCATTTTCTGTGTTCTCAGAAACTTTTTTTAGGGTTGACTTAAATGATTGTATAGAAAGATATATTTTCTATTAGATATAACTTATGACATACTCGTTCATTGCAAACACTTTTGCAGCTATTGGTAGTGTTATCATTACATTCTTTGGATTGTTGAGCGAAATCTGGGATAACAAAACTGAGGACTTGTGTGACCAATGCATGACTCGCTCCATCTTTAAACACGTATAGAAGACATCCACACACACTCGGGTCTGTTTGTGCTAAACTAATATCAGAATAACGTTTAAAAATTAGAGTATTTAATTGACACCATAAAAACTTAATCATACCCGACCGTTGCCACTAATAACAATGCAATTAAATAAATACTATTCATTCTTTATACTAAATCCTACACTTATCAATACAGGTATGTATATATGTATGTATTTGAGCAGTTATTTAATAATGTAATCAATAATTCTAAATTTAATTCAGATTATTTCTATAGATTAAAAGTTTTTCTCAACATGTGTTGAATAAGTCGATCAATTCAATAGATTAGAAGTTAAGTTTACTTATGGAAAGACTTGGTATTACAGAATAACTTGCGTTATAACTTCATACTATATTTATCAATTGAATTTAATTCTTTGAAAATTTTGAAACCATAAAATTGGTTTTGTTCTAACACGAGTTAAAAAAATAAAAATTTATTGAATGTGTAAAAACAAAATATAGCTGCAAAGGTAAAAATGCCCTAAAGCTCTGCTATTTCAACAGAATAAGAGCAATGTCAATATGATCAAAATATTAACTAAATAATAGGTCATTCAACGAGTTTTATTGAAAAAAATAGAGAACTTTCAAATGCTGTGAAATTAGAGGAAAAATAATGTATTGAAAATAAGTTGACTTTGTATTAGTCTTAACGGCATTTTGATATAATACTGTTTATATAATGATATAATGCTTTCATTTCAATAAAGTTAATAACAGTATAACTTGAAAGCTTCATTTATTAGGATAGCATTAATGAACTTGCTTATCAAACTTTTCTTTTAAAGTTTGTAAGTGAGTAAAGCTTCGAAAGCTTTTTGAGTCCTGTTATACGTATGATTGTATTAAAAAGAAATACTGATACTGCACAACTAACTCACTTGAGAAATGCTTCACCTGTCACGAGACCTGCAGAACCTCATGAGAAGTGAGAAGATAAAAGTGCGCAAAACTGATCATCTCTTATTACATAATTAGTTTCATTTTATTGCTTAATAATCACTTATCAATTTCTATCATTTTTCGCTAATTTATCTTAAGAAATCGTCAATTTAAAAAAAATAAAATACAATTTCTGAGTTATTTTTCCAAGAGGTTAATGTAATAAAACTTCAAAAGTATAGATATATTTCTTAAATCAAAGTTATCTCTTCAAGTCATGGTTCTGTTCTTCGATTCTTAAAAATCTCTTCAAATTCTAACTATTTTTGAAATACATTTAGCTATGCATTGAAAACCTTAGCCTTGAATTTTTGGTTAGTAATGTATTTTTGTCTTATCAAATATGCGTAAAAGTATGCAAAACCACTCACACGAGTCAATAATGGTTTGCATTTACTTTCCATTAGTTCTAATGTGCACTTCCTATATGGTTAACCTTAAAACCCCAATTACATAACGAAATGAGAGTGCAGTCAAGCCTTTGCAAAACTTCCGATATTACTCTGTATTAAAATACGTTTTAAATATCTCTAATGAAAGCCTACATAAATTCATAGGGAGTTAAAGAAATAATTTAATTAAGTTTCAATGCTTTTCAGTGTTTGAATTTATTAACTGAATCTGTGAAACACTTATTATGAAATAAACTGATGTAATAGAAGTTTTTGGTTCGGAAACACTGCACTCAAATCTAATGGAAAGTTAAGTCTAAATATATTTGAGATTAGATTAATTGCAGCTGAAGAGGCCTTGAATTTTTGAAAGATAACTAATAGCTCTACTCACTTGAAGTGCACATCTAATTGTTATTTATGAACTGTAGAGAAATCATTCCTAAGTAGTGAAGTTAGATTTAATTTAATAAATATTTAAAAATAAATTCTCGGTCTACACATCATTTATCAAATGGATTCTGTTTTACTGTCTGGTTCTTCATATCATAATCCAGTTTTGAAACTGGAAAATAGCTCTAAAAGAGATTCTGTAAGTCATTAATTGTTCTTTCCTTAGGAAAAGTAAGTTAACAATTTGGCCTTAAAATAAGCATTTAATGCTTTTAAATTGATTTTGTCATGAGTTTCATTTAAGATTCAACAAAAACATTATTTAAGTATTACTTTTTCAAAACTTTCAAATGACTAGGAATTGAAAGAAACGTTTTCTCTCTAGAAATATAACTTTTAATTGAATTTATTTTGAACATTAAATATTCTTCTTATCAGTTTTATTTCAGACTTAATTTTATTTGAATTTCAATCAGTTTTCTCTTATCTGATAAACTTATTTCCTCATTATCTGAAACTGAAGTTGAGAAAAAAGTAGAACTTATGATTGAAAGAGTGCTAAATATGAATAATGAAAAGTAAAATGATTTTTTAGGCCACTCTTTGCTAACTTACTTTTTCCTAAGGAATGAACAATTGTAGAAAATGTCACTTTATATTGATTTGCTTAAAATTAGGTACAAAATATCACTAAAGGTTTCAAACATAATATATCGACTATAAAAGAAATGCAAAATAAATTCATTGAAGAGATAGAATTGGGACTTGCGTTGAATCCAAAGCGCAAATCAAGTTTAATTATGGCTAATACTTATGTCACAGAATTGCCGGATAGAAGTGAATGCGGAGACTTTATTTCTTTAGATTTGGGAACCACTAACTTTCGAGTCGTTTTGTCTCGATTTAGACCTGAAGGAGAAAATATTTTTAAGGTTAAACACTATACAGTGCCGACGGAATTCAGAAGAGGAGAATCAAAGAATGTGAGATAATCTACTATTTATTTCCAACTACAGAATAGACTCAGTATTAACAATAATAAATGATAAAAACATCCAAATTATGTTTTTACATTTCAAAAAATTATTTAATAGTGTTATTGGTTATAGAATTTATACTTTTTTAACAACAAATAAATTCTCCGATGAAATGGAGATTAAAGGGCAAGAAAAACATTTCTCAAAATGTAAAGTTTTTATATGATTTAGATTTGAGTCATTTAATCTCGAACTGAATATTTTTGAGGGTGACCAGGTCTGAAATTGACTCAATTCTGGACAAGTTAAATATCAAAGGGGGACCAAAGGATGTTTTTCTAGAATTTTCAATTCTCACAAAATGCAAAGGGGGACCAATACAGCAATACATTTTGAAGGAAAAGTCAAATCCTGGACTGTCTTGTCCAATTCTGGACGCCTGGTCACCCTGATATTTTCCTATTAAAACTCAAGCATTTACATACAGTTTAAACAATCATCACTGGAAAACCAATTTATCCAAAGTACTTATTATGGTAATAACAATAATTGTTTCACTGAGTAACAGAAGGGGATCAGAAATTTTGATGAGCGCTCATAAGGTTAAAGCTTGAAGCCTTTGCTTTAAATCGAAACCAGAGCCCTCTTTGGATAAAAAAGGTTTGATAGACAAGTTTTATCAATATTATCAGATTTTCGCATTTCTAACGCTAGAGGGCACTTCAATTTGAAAGCTTCAAGTTATAGACTTATTTCATCATGAATTTTTCTGGTCCCCTTCTGTTACTCAGTTAAACAATTTAAGTTCGAGATTAGATGATCCAATCATTAGTCTTCAAATCTAAATCATATAATTTGTATTTCAACTTTTATATCTTTTTACTTTTGTATACTCTTCATAAGAAAGTCCAAAAATTATAAAGCATTTCAATAAGTTATATAATTTAGCAAAAATAAAATTCTTCAATATTATTGAAATTCACAAATTACAAAGTTTATACTTGTTTTCAATACGCAAAAATGAGTAGACAGACAGACAGATACTTCTGTTCGATCACGTGTTGAAAAATGATTTCGGGAAACTTAAATAGTCTGTACTGTACATACAATACAAGAAATAAATTACATGCTTCAATTCTAAAGTCTTTTCAATAGTGACTATACAAGTTTGAGCTATTTATTTCTCGTATTGTATTTTATTTTCACTGAATATACTTCAAAATGATAGCAAACTTTAAAATTCCTAAGAATTTCTGAATATATCGTCTAGAATTTTTCTAATAATTCAAAATATTTTTTTACTTTCTTAATTGAATTGAGAATTTGAATAGTTATTTGAATGAATTTTCTTTTGGATTTTTTCCAAAATAAGTTATTCGAATTCATCGCCAGCTGTATCGCAGACTTTGTGGAAGAATATTTACCCGACAAGAAAGAGACAATACCTCTGGGTTTCACATTTTCATTTCCTATGACTCAAAAAGCACTTGACATCGGAATATTAGAGACATGGACTAAAGACTTTGATTGTCCGGACGCCGTCGGCAAAAATGCAGCACAACTTCTACAAGAAGCCATTTCTAGACGTAATGACTTGAATATAGATATCGTCGCAATACTGAACGACGCGACCGGAACTCTAGTACAGGGCGTTTATTTAGATCCTGAATGTGCGATAAGTATGATTTTGGGCACTGGAAGTAATGCCTGCTATTTAGAAAAAGTGGAACGAATAGAAAAATGGACGGATAGAGAAGAGTATAATAATAATAATCTTGAAGAAGTCATAATTGACATGGAATGCGGCGCTTTTGGAGATAATGGAGTTATTGATTTTGTTAAAACCACATTCGATAAGGAGTTAGACCAGGAATCACTGTTTCCAAATTCATTCTCGTAATTATAATTAGTTTTTATAAAGTTTATATTCTTCAAAATTATTTTTATTGATCATATTTGAAACGTTTATCTAATTTGCAAACATAGATTTGAGAAACTTTTTAGCGGACAATTTCTTGGGGATGTTGTGAGAAGAGTCCTTCTATGCTTAGCGAAAGATCAATTACTTTTTGATGGAATTATAACAGATGAGCTAAAAGTGGTCAATTCATTTACAACCACTGATATATCGAACATTGAGAGGTAAGTTTAGAAATGATTAGTTTTAGGAAACTTTAACTTTACATTTTTTCCAACAGAAATGAAGACAGCAAATACTTCGCTTTATTAGCCAAACGTTTGGGGTACAAAGTTTTCAGCAACGATGATATTGAAATTATTAGATACGTTTGTGCATTGGTTAGCGTTAGAGGTGCCACACTTTTATCTGCATGTATGGCAACTCTCGTTGAGCGTATCGATAAACAGAATGTCACAATAGCTATTGACGGCTCTGTTTATAAATATCATCCAAAATTTCATCAATTAATGACTGATTTCATTCGAGAATTAATTCCAGGGAAAAAGTTTAAATTGATTCTCGCAGAGGATGGAAGTGGGAAAGGGGCCGGTCTTGTGGCTGCCATCGCTCGAAAACTCAAGGGTTAAAATTACTCAATAAAATTGATTCAATTTCATATTTATGAAGGTATGGAAATTATTGATTCCAAATATTTCACAAAATGTAAATTTATAAATCTTGAGTCATAACAGACTGTTTGATGAGTATAAAGATTATTCACTGGTGAAGAATCATTTGAATAAAGGCATATTTTACTCAAATGCTGTGTTCACTTTAATATTTGTTAAAAATAAGAGTGTATTGGATTAGATGTTATTCATAAGCAATTGTTGGCAATGATTCAAACTTCTGAAGTAGTAGTCAACTCGTCTCGCGGGCCAAATCCAATGTTATGAGATGATATCGGACCCAATAGTTACAAATTGACGCTAAAATAATCTAAATTCTTATGAAAATATAGAACTCTGATTATAAAGAGGACTTTAAATTAAATTATTGAAAATTATTGAAGAAAATTTGGAACTTCTGCTTTTAAAATTACTTTTAAAATTTACCAAAATTGACAAGAGCCACAAATAAATTATTGATAGAGCAGAGAAAATGTTTTGAGAAAATGGATTTAAAAATATAATCCAAATTTGGATCAGTTCAATGTTTCAAATAAATACACTGAGAGGAAATCATTTGTAGTTTCCTATATGTATCAGTTTGAATACTTCTAATGACGTTCTTCTATTGAAAAGAAGAATAATTATGATATAATGTTAAAACAACGCGATGATGAAAC
>JAQFZT010002272.1:0-12118 GCA_034696325.1 Camisiidae sp. | reverse complement strand
ACCGGGGCAGTTTTACTTTATTTTAAAACAAACCCGATCAAAATCGGGTAATCCAGTCAAAAGTTATAAACGGTTTTCCGACCTTGGATAGTTTTTTTTACGAGTGTATAAACACACATTGTTATATAAACCCTAAGTTCCCACAAATAATTATATTATTTTGTTAAAAATTTACAGAAAGTAAAGGAGTAACAAAATGAATACTTTATTCATTTTTGCAGTGATTTTCTATAATCTGAATTTAATCACTTGTTATGATGCGTATTCGGGTAAGTCTTTAGTTATTGAAAACTTATTTCTTGCATAAAAATAATTGAATAAACGACACATATTTTGAAAATCTATTTCCTTTTGGAGGTTCATCCTCTGGAACCGAATTCACTATTGACACTCAATACAAGTGTGATTCTGGTTCTGCTCTCAAAGCAGTTGAAGGGTTCTACTCAGGCACTTATGATGAAACTGTCTCATGTAATGACATAATTTACAAAAATCAGAATTCTTTCTACAATTTAACTATTGGGAATAGAGTAGTAGAATTAGCTATTTATAATTCGCCATCAGTGGCTAATCGTTCGAAGGGTAATTTTCTGAAATTGTTATTCAATTCTTTTCAAACAGATCTTTAAAATTCTTTTCAAAATCATATTTTTCCATTTATATAATCATTTGAGGCGATTTGGTTTACACACAATATGGAACATTCAATGACGCATTTTGTGGAGAAGGCAAACTTTATCTGTTTAATATATATAAAAACCGCGATAGACAAGCATGCTCATCTAGACGTGGATTAACTAATCTCGAAAGTGATTATGCATTTTTCCGAATACTTGGTGGGAGATGTGAAGGAACATGTCTTGGAAAACTTATAGTCTATTACAGTCCGGGATTGAGGGATTGACATGCTTGTTATGTTTAATTATATTTTTCATAGTTGATAAGCAAACTGAATTCTTTTAATATTGAAATAATCTCTTTTGAATCAGAACAAAATAGTAAATTGCATTTTTTATATGAATTTAAAACCAAATTTCTGAACAACTATCAGAAATGTCAATTATTTATATAAATTTCTAGTAGAAAATATTTTATAACCAATCAATAGCCCAATCGACTAATTGCTCTGCGTGTTTGGTAGTGAATATCTTGCCTTTAAGTTGAAACAAAGATTTTATTTCAAATTCAGACTTTAGATTCAAGATAAGAAAATGAACTGTACAGGTAATTTATAGTGGTAAGTGTTTTCTAGAAATGTGGTACTTCAGGTGTTGTGAAAGAAAATTTAGTACAAACTTCACGTTTTCCTCATATAATCAATCCATAACTCGATATAAGAAATTTGATACTAATTTTTGACAATCATGTTATGCCTTATATTTATTCTCTAAGGTATTAAAGCTCTTTATGCCAGATAAGGATAGTGTAAATGACATTACCTATGAGGAACCTACTAATCTGTAGCCTAATAAGTTGGATCTCTTTGGTCTAAGCAAGGGTTATACCCCGATTGATAGACATCCACTTGATAGACATTCACTTTATAGACATTTCACTTGATAGACATTCACTTTATAGACATTTCATTTCATAAACATTCCATTTCATAGACAAATTTTCAGCTAATGGAGATTATGGTACTTCAGGAGACCCTTAAGTACTATAATCTCCACCCAAACTTCAATAACCTCCTCAAGTAACAGAATCTCCACCATAAACTCAATACTCTCCTTAAGTACCAGAATCTCCACCCAAACCTCAATAATCTCCTCAAGTACCAGAATCTCCACCATAACCTCAATAACCTCTTCAAGTACCATAACCTCCATTAGCTGAAAATTTGTCTATTAAATAAAATGTCTATGAAATGGAATGTCTATGAAATGGAATGTCTATAAAGTGAATGTCTATCAAGTGAAATGTCTATAAAGTGGATGTCTATAAAGTGAAAGTCTATAAATTGGGAAGACATCCTAAGTCAGCCTTTTGATAAACCCCAGACAATTTCACAATATTCAATATGCACAGGGTGACCACCTCAAAAAAGGTCATTCCGGGAGATCCTGTTGCAAAGGGTGGAATAAGCACTTTCTGTGAGAAAACTCAATTTATGTTCCGGGAGAGTCTAAGTAAAAGTAAAAAATCAGTAAAATCTCTCCGGGAGTTCGACTCCTGATTTCGAGATTCTCCCGGATGTTCCGGGAGAGGTGATCACCCTGAATATGCATATCTTCTCGTTCGACAATCGGAATAAGTATTGGGGTAGGTTCTCAAGTCATGGAAAACTTATTTTTTGCATAAAAATAATCGAATGAATTACACTTATTTTGAAAATCACTTCAATTCCATTTTGAAGGTTTATCTTCTGGAACTGATTACACTAACGGGTGGTGACAAAAAAGAGACTTTTGATTTTATTTTTTTAATTAATAAATAATTGACATGAATTCAAGAAAATTTTACAGATAAAAAATTAATTAATAACAGTGGTCCACAATCTGCTGCTTTGCACACTTTTGTTTTGAAACTTCTCATGAGGCTCTGGCAGATCTTTCAGTGAATTTTTCTTAAAAATTCAGAATAATTTGTTGATTGAAAAACCAAACAAATAAAAACACTGAATTAATTGATTAATAAGGGGTGACGTCTGATAAATGATCTTTAAAATGATATATCGAAAAGTTCCTGAAAAGGCATAGAAACATTGGCCGCAATCAAAACTTAAGTACTAGATTTCTAACTATCATATTTTTCATCTTAAATTAAACTTTAAAAAAATTCTATATTAAATAATAATTTTTAAAATACGTTGAATTTTTTTGTAAAACTGAAAATATTTTCAATTTATATTTTTTGCTAAAATAAAATTTAAAAAATGTTGAATAGTTTTTGTAATTTCAAACTATTCATCCAAAATTTTAAAATTATAAATTATATGAAATACTCTCTTTTTAACTGAAACTGAACTGTTATTACGTTTTACCAGAATTTTCCTAGGATTTCATGATAAACGATAGCAGAACTGTATGATTATATTCTTAAATTTGGAGTCAGAACAGGAAAAGAGGAATTTTCTACAATACGTTTGACAAAACTGGAAATTCTGAAATGGATTGTTCAGGTAATTATTTCATTTGATATTAACTGATGTTTTCGAGGGTTAATGGCTTGAATTCCCCAACGGATCTAAATATTCATCTGTATATCATTCAAAAACTATCATTTCTTTTATTTGTTATACTAATATCTGATAAATACAATTTTATTTGAATTTATTTGAATTTATTTGAATTTATTTATTTTATTTGAATAAATACACTTTTTTCGCTTTTTAAAAAATACTAGAGATAGTATTGAATAGATTTAGCGAAATAATAATCTCCGAAAGACATGGCTCTATCAAAGTTTCCTTTATAGAAATGCGTTCCATTGACCAGAAGTGCTGGTAATTTATATTCAGGTTTGCCGTCAGCTCTATAATTAGCGAACAGAGATTTCATCATTTTTGATGCCGCGTTCCAGTATAGGGTGTTGTTAGTGAACTCATGCAATTCCAAAAGTCCTGATGCGGCAATTGATGCAGAAGAACTATCTTTTGGAATGTGTGGTAAACCATTTTTCGGTACATTGAAATCGAAAAATGGAACGCTATCTTCAGGTAAGTGTTCAATAAAATATTTGGATACACGTTCGGCAGCATGTAATATATGTTCCAGTTTTGTGTATCTGCAATAATATAGTCTTTATTTATTGAAATATATAATCAGCAACAATATAGACAAACCTATAAGTTGTTGTCAAACCGGCGATAAGCCATGCCTGACCTCTAGCCCAACACGAACCGTTAGACCAACCCTGTTGTGTACGCTTACGTATCACAGCTCCTGATTTAATAAAAATTGTACGAAAGCAAAATTGATTCAAATTTTTTTGATAATATTGCAAAACAGCATTAATTTTAACCTGTTGTTGAGTTGAATTCTACGACTTGATAACTGCTGTTATCACTTCTGATATGTTCTTTTATGGTACGATTTGCATGACTGACAGCCATATCGTAATACGTTTTATTGCCAGTTATTTGCCATCCTCTGAATAGTAGTTCCAGATTCATCATGTTATCGGCGATAACAATGAACTCTTCAGGGTTTTTACTTGCCCACGAACGTGTACAGCCAACATTTTCTGCATATTAATCATTTTGTAAAAAGAAATGCATAGAAAATAATTTTTTTTTCATTTCAATTACAATTACAAAATATTGTATGAAATGACTGGAAGTTTAAAAGATTTCAAATATACCATTTATAACATCCTAATAGGATTCATAGGTGTATGAGATCCATTATTATATTCGAATGGAAATATATGTTTGATATTTATTTCTAGTGATGTTTAATTTACAGTAAAAAAATTCATTCAGGTTCAAGTTATACCTAACCTAACCTAACTAGTAAGTAATGAGAACTTTATTTGAAGACTAGCATAACATATTGAATAGCCTATTAATACTATAAAGAAATATCATTTGTGGTAATTTTACAGATTTTGAAATATTATTGAACTATTGTTGATTAAAACTTACTGTTAAATCTTGAAGCTAATGTGGATGCACCTGTTGCAACAACATCCGGGTAACTCGCATTGTGTGTAAATTTAAACCCATTGTCGTACGCATTAATCATAACAAACCCAATATCATGACTAGTATTCAATAATCGATCTCTGTAGAGTCCATCAGTTGCATGAATGGCATAGTTTTTCCACTCAGGATTACCGGTGTAATGATATAAATACCAAAGAACTCCCGGAAACATTCCCTGTTCAAAGATTACTTTGTCTTGGGGTTTAGTAGAAATCCATTTGGGTTCAAGTGGTTCACCATATGTTGGGTATTCGACACCTATTTCAACAGTTTTAACTAATTTAGAATACTGTTTGATTGCGTAATCCAAAAGTTGAGTTCCGTTTTGACCATAACTTGTATGGAAAGCTAAACATAGTTGAAAAAGTAATAATAAATTTAACAAATTATATTCCATATTGAAGCTATTTTACTAATGATGAGCTTTGGTTAAACTTATAAATTAATAATTAAATCATGTGCTATTTCTCTCATTATTATCATCATTAGCAATAGAGATAACATTTATATTATCAAAATTAATAAACAGGAACGGAATTTTTCAATTGACTTTATTGAATAGCATATTTGTAGTGCACAACAGCCCCGAACTATGGGCCTAAAGCACATTACTCTCGTGTTTCATATAATAATTTGGATTTTAACACTTTACTAATTTATTTTGTGCTATTTTTTTCATGATTGAACAACAAAGTGTACTCAAATTTTTCAAAAATAATACATATTATTACTCAAAAAATCTATGATAATTTCTAAAAGTTGTTTTTAAATAGTTATCAATAAAAAAAGATTACATTTGCTTTAATCTAATTTACAGCAAGACTTCGTATTCTGTGAAATCCAGAAGTCACAGGAGATTAGACTTAGCACCTGTACAGGATCTTCCTGTATTTATAGGATTTCAACCAGTTGTACAGTACAGGCACTCAATTCAAGAGGAATTGTACAGGATTTCACTGAGATTAAATTGGCACATATTAGCAATTCCTTAATTTTCAAAACCAGCTTAATATCCAGTTTTTCAAACCAATAATATCATAAGCATTGATCAAGGATTTGAAACTATTATCTTAAAACTGTTTTACCTGCAAATGGAGTCTAATTTGCGAAAAACCGTTAGCTTATAGGCTAAATAGTAACCAAGTTATGAAGTTATCAGTGATTTAGGTCCATAAGTACAGTTTCTGGTTTAAGTAAACCTGGTTTAACTCTTAACAGTGTGTATACAGTCGGTTTTTGGGTTTAAACCCAGTTTAAGACTTAAACCGAGTTTAATCTGGAGTGTAATTATGGGCCTTAGAGTTTAAAACTAAAGTCAAACTCTTATACAGTGATAAAGTTTGAAATAAATTTTATTCATAGTTTAAATAATGATTAAAGCATTAAAATATGAATGAAAGAAAATACAATCATAACAAAGCATTAAAACTTATTACTTAGAGTCAGAACTTTGATTCTAATCATTGATTGAAAATAGCTTATACTATGAATAAAATTTATTTCAAACTTTATCAGTGTATAAGAGTTTGAAATCTAACAAAATTTTTGTAACTTTAGTTTTAAACTCTAAATCACTGATAACTTGAATAACTTGGTTTACTATTTCAGCCTATAAGCTAACGTTTTTTTTGCAAATTAGACTCCGAATGTTCTATTAAACTTATACATACCCTCAATTTGAAACAAGACTCACGCAATATACTAACTCTTAGTAAAATAATTGATGAATTATGATTTCAATTGAGGAAAGTGAACTATTCTTTTAATAATTTTTACAAAAATTAAACACTTCAAAAATAAGGAAATCATAAAAATTTTAATTTTTTGACAAAAATTAAATCTTCAAGAATATTGAAACTCAGAAACTATCAAATTTTTCAACAACAATGAAATTTTAAACTTATTGTTGATGGCAGATAGAGGGATAAACTCGTGTACTTATGCACTAAGAGTTAAAAATTATTGTTTGTCTTTTGCTTAACAGTAGACTCTATTGATTGATTTAATGTTATTTAAAATTGCTAATTATTAGTCAAAAAATTTACTTTTTCAAAATTTTGTATAAGAATCCCCTCTTTGAGAATTTTTGTACATGAATCACACAAATAAAAGTTGATAAGTCTATAGGAGATTCTTATAGCGAAAAGTATAGCCTTGTGCTAAACTTGTACCCAAATTATCAATGGGTGCATCATCTGAGATATTATCTGACCAAAACAGACTTCGTAAATCAAATAATAACTCTTATATTATGAAAAAATAGATGAAAATTTCTAAAGAATGTTTGAAATGGCTTTATGAATAACATAGATTGTTAACTTGTCGAAATTAATTTCTATAACCGCCTTAAATTGACAATTGTGCAAACTCATGTCAAATTCGGTTATGCAATTGACATTGATTGCCAAGGCCTCTACTTATGCGCATAATATTATGATAACTCACAAATGACATGGAAAATAGATTCACCCGAAAAACATTCTTCATTGTATTCAAATATTTGCTAAGCAGTGACTATTTCTGGTTAAATATTGAAAAAATATTTTTTTATATGTATGGCTTCTTTTTATAATGTTTGTTTGCAATTATTGTAAAAAAAGATTTCTCAATCAATTTTTCAAAATATATAAATATATGCAATTTTATGAATGATTGTTCAGTTTATTTTGAAGTGTTTTAAAAGAATGTCAGGAATGTCATCGAAGGGTCTTTACTTGGTTATAGTGTTTGTTTTTGGTATGACACGGATTAATCAAACCAACTCTCAGAGCAACCTTTTGGATCCTCGACTGCTGGTAAGAATATGCAGAAATCAAAATTCCACTTCAACATTGTCCAGTCCTATTGAAACTTGTGCTCAGTCACTATCAGCAAAGGTTTGATTAATTAAAAAAAATTGAATAATTACCAAAATTTAATACTCTTAAATTCGAAGCTCCAAACAGTTTACACAACATGTCTGGAAAAACAAGGCAAAACAGTGAGTCCAGGGGATATCATTTCAGTCCTTTGCACGAAATCGTCGAGAACGAAAGTGAGAAATTTTATCATTTTTTACAATTCATTTTTTAACATCGATTTAATTTCTTCTCAGCTCAATTCATGTTTTGGAGAAAAAACAAGAAATATGAGGGGAGAAATGGGTTCATATTCCAAATTTAGAGTATGATTAGTGTGAAATTTAAAGTAAATTTAATATTTGACTAACTTTTTGTATACCAATATAGACATGTTTAACAAGAGCAGCTATTGGTTCAATAAATCAGTAATGCATTTATTATAAAAATATTATACTAGTTTTAGAATTTGAAAAAACATTTGTTTACAAAAGTTTGTATTGTTACTGTAACTATGTTTAACTATGTTAAAAGTTGTATTGTTACTGTAACTAGTTAAACTACTATAGTATTAATAATAATATCGGTAAACTGTATAATAAAAATTGACTCATTGAGAGAGTGAAAAGTTGTAAAAGCTAATGAGTAATCAAAACAATATTTTCTTAAAAACATGAATATTTGAACCCAATACTTGCCGTTTCGAACCATAAATTACTTACTACAATAAAGGAAAAGATTTGTTTATAAGTGAATAAACTTATTAAATTTTAAAGTTGAAATTTTTTTTATTCAATTATTTTCTAAATATTCCTAACGTGTAAATAACATTTAAATCTATATGATTTTGAAGAGATTTTATTTCATTTTTTAGTGCTATTCAATAAACCCAAAATATATAATGAGATATAACGTGAAAACAACATGAATTTATATTTTTTAGAAATTTTGTACAGGCCTATCCATTACATCCAGAACTAACAGCAAAAGCAAAAATCTAAACACAAGTGCATTTAGTATAACCTTCAGGTGGTTTAAATTCAGGCTTATATCTGTCCGAAGCTACCGATCGATTAACTCTGGCTCCATTTACGCTTCTTCCAGTCAAAGCCGCTGCTCTCAATCTTTGGACTGGACTCGCTATAGATCTCCCAGATAGGGTATAAGGGGTTTCATATACAGCAGGTATTGATGGTGTTTCATATACAACAGGTATTGATGGGGTTTCATATACAACAGGTATTGATGGGGTTTCATAAGTCACTTCTCCATAATCACGTCCTGCCAAATATGTTCTCACTTTATCATTGCCAGGATTTGGTCTTGCATTGGCTGGAGTACTGATAATGAGTTTTGCTGGAGTTGGAAGAGGTGCTGGTTTTGTGTAAACAGGTTTGGTATAGACTGGCTTAGGGATAACCTTTGGTGCTGCACTGTATCTCTCTATCACGTTTGTGATCACTGGGTCTGTTGGTGTGCGACCTATATATGGAAATAGAAATACAAAAATAATATACTTTTTCTCTCGAATTTAAAAAAAAATATGACAAAGTATTGCTGAACTTATTAAAAAATTGAATAAGTTTTTATAAACGGATTTTAAAAAATTTAGGTAAATAAAAAAGTCAGTAATTATCTTAAAGCTTTATTTCGAAATTGATTTGATTTGATGTGATAAATGGTTAACTAACCACTTGGTTTAGTGGTTTTATCGGCTTCAGTATCACTAACAACTTCATATCCTTGAGGACCAGATGTATAGTGAACAAGTCTCAACTTTCCATAGGGATCCGTATACCCGTATCGACCTCTAACTTGACCGCCAGCATCTTTGTATTCCTGATGAAACTGATGAGACCCGAATAGTCCTGTATCGTAACCGTAATTATAAGTACCAGCATCTGTCTGCGAATGATATTGTATTGGCGAATGAACATAATCTTCCGCTTTCACCACAACCTGGATTAATAGTACTGCGATTATGATAATGATCTGTGAAAATGAATAAATTATACTGAAAAAAATTCTCATATAAGTTGTGAACATTTTAGAAAGTTTTGGTTTGATTTTATTGATTTGATAACTCGTCAGCGGTTCAACTTTTAAATTAATTTATGTATTAGATTTACAGATTTAAATGACACATAAATTTTAAGCATCATTTCATAAGCAAAATAACATGATAAATTACGAACAATTTTTTTAATTGAAAAGATCCCATATTTTAAGCTCAATTAATAAGAAAAAAATTTTGGGATTTAGTTTATCAACCTGTTAATAAAAACATAATATTTATTAAAGTTAACTCGTAAGCCAACAATCAATTTTCAAAATACAAGAATTAAAATATACCAGAAAAAGTTTTTATTGAATGTTGGCTTTATGAAAACAAGGTTCATATTATTATTAACAGTCTTCAAAAACTGTTATCTGTTGACAATTTATTTATTACGTTATTTCAAAGCAAATTTACAGTTTAAACAAGATTTTTGATAAATGGAAAATAAAATCAAAACATGAAGTCCTTATCGCTTACCATTTTACCCCTTGTTATTCTGAAAAGAAGATTCAACACGAAAGAAAAATAGCTATTTTTCTATTCAATCGAACTGTTAATGATTTCAAACCCTACACAATGACAGTGACAAAGGATGTGAGTTTGGGAACCTTCGTGTCTCATCCTTAAAAGAAAGTGTTCCTACAATTATAACAGTAAAAACAGTGGGTGAGAGTAGCATATATTGCAGTCAAATCATTAATATCTCAAAACAAGCTCTCAATGCAAAAGCCATAACACATAATCAAAAATAATAAGAAAAGAATCAGTTAGTCATGAAATCTTTCGCGAAGACCAAAAAGGTTACAATAATCGTGGGCTGAGGTCTTCAATGATCTATTACGATATGCTTATCTGTTCGCATGTATATAAACAGTTAGTTTTTTGTTCGAGTTAATTATAAGTATATTCTTTTTAGTTGTTTAATGTGATGCGCCCTAAAATTGAGGAATAAATGTCCTTCAATGACCATAAATGTGTTGCTGTGTGCGATCAATCAAGTTATTTGCCAATCGAACTATATATAGAGATCTAATTTACTTATGTCAAACTTTTATAGTCCTTGAATTAAGCATTAAACTCAAAGTATACAAAATTCAAATCAAATCTTTATTTGTAAAGAAATTTCTCTTCAATATTCAGACCATGACTAGTGAATCAATTTTTATTCATCTCATAATACTATCTTTTGATGTTTTATATGGATGGATGGATTGATTCGTATAAAACATATATCATATTAACTTGATTTAGAAAATTTTAAATATTTTCTATATTTGTTTAATTATATTATAATACAATGCCTTTACTTCATAACACTTTTTCATTCATAGTAGTGTTTGTGTGTAGAAAGTTTGCGAACCTGTTTTGAGAGAACAATAGCCTTAAGCAATATTTGAGCATTTTTAAGAATTAATTAAAACGTTAATGACTCTATTACTCAGTATATTTAGTCCTTCAGATAAAGGCATTCGTATTCATTGTTGGCAAAAAGTACAATTTGTTTCTTAATTTTTATAATCAACTTCATTAGTGATTGCAAACTGACATTTGGTCATAATTTTTAGTCATAATGTTATATCTTCTCAAGACGTGTAGAAAATTTAATTCTCATTCAGCACAAGCTGATAATGATAGAGATAAATATTATTTAAGAATCATATATACATTCTAGTAAATGAAATCATACAAGAACATTGTTTTGTAGGCATTCTTCAAATAAGTATACAATAAAACTCCTACGAGATAATTATGGATATAGTCTATTGTTTGCCAATTTTTCTATGTCTTTTTGAGAAGGATCAAGTTGAAAGGCTTCGAAAAATTTTCTTGTCTGTGTTTTGTCTTTTTTTAATTAAGATTAATTTTCATACTTTTCAAAATAAATATAAATTATCAAAAGATAAAGTTTCACAGATATTAACAAAATATTGTGCTTTAATTTGTGGAAAATTCAGATTTTTGTTTATCAAGAAAATTAGAAACATAAATAAAAAGTATGTAAGAAAATACCAGTTGAGAAACTTTATTAGAAAGTATTGGAACTTAGCTTCAGAAAGTTTTTAGTTTTCAAAGTTTTTCTAAATTTAAATCTCAAATCAAACCTTTGAATCTCTTCCGTTAAAATTTCTTTTTCATCTGAAGAGTTTCACTGATCCATATGTGGATCAGTCAAAAGTTTATCAACTTTTCTTATTTGTCATAACACTTTCAAGTCATATATAAACTTAAGTCTTTCAACATCAAAATCATTCAGTCATTTCTCTCACTTATAATACTAACAAAAGTTTTTAAAGCTTTTAAATACAAATTTCATTTCAAAATGTTTAAGGTAAATGTTTAAAACTATTTCTTTACCAATGTTTATGATATATGAATCAAATAGAAATTTTGACTAAGCTTAAAGTTATTTCTAAAATTTTTTCAGTTATTTTTCGTACTTTCAATCACCGCTTACTGTAATGCTGCTGGATATGGGGGTGGATATGGGGGTGGATATGGTGGTGGAAACGGAGGGGGTGGTTATGGAGTCATTCCTGCAGCTATTAAATCCACAAGAAATGTTGAGGTCAGACCTGT
>JAQFZT010002271.1:0-12120 GCA_034696325.1 Camisiidae sp. | reverse complement strand
TTATCTGATTAGTATATATTTGAATTGTAAACATTGAAAGCATAGTTTTTCATCTCTGAGCCTTTACATCGAAGGCTATCCCCAAAGAACAGCATAAGTCCTATTCAATTTCAATAGCACTTATGCTGTTATTTAGGGACAGCCTTCAAATCTTCAATTTTCCCTTATTTTAGGTTATGACTCAACTTTTCTTCATTCTCTAATTAATGCCCAAGTAATTTGAAGAATGCATTTGCAAAACAATCATTTCTTTTAAACTTATATTAAACATTCTTTTGAGGACATAAAGGCTTTAATCGCTTCAAAGTCTACTATATACTAATGTATTGAATTTCTAAGTTAATCATCATTTAAGAATAAATTAGAGATTGATTTGAAAGCCCATTCATTAGAAAATTTAATATTCAAAAAGATTTTTAATTCAAATAAGGGCTCAAATGTGTTATAATGTTAGAAATTTATGTTAAATATGCAATTCTTACAATTTATCAAAGATTTAACTTTAAAAAGTAGTGTTCAAAATGAATACATAACAGAATACACTGAATTATACATTTATTATCGAATTTAAAGGAAAATGTACTCTTCATAATGATTATTAACAAACTAAGTAAAAGCTACCATAACTTTAACTGAAAAAACGGTTCTTATTAATCTTGCTCTTGATATTCTTCGACATCTGTGTCTTCGTCGCCATCATTTTGGTTTTCACTGCCAGCGCTATTATTCAGATCAACGCTATTCTCATAATTTTCTAAATCTTTCTTACATTTAGTGAAGACTTTAATAAACTCCTGCAGCAATTCTTTATTCTACAAAATAATCAATTATTTTCAAACATAAGTTTAAAATCAAATACAACTTTAAAATATTACTTTAAGCTTAAGTGCGAACTGTTCTTCAGTTGGGTTTCCTTCAGTGTAGTCGACGGCATACCAACAAATCGCAGTTTCACTCGTATTCATAGGTTTTAAATCCATTGAAGTTGTTATGTAATGATTACATGCAATCTTCAAAATTTGTTCTCTTCTTAATATCATTCGATAACGATCTAAAAATTTAAAGTAGAAAATTATTATAATTGTTGTCTAATTTAAAATCTTCATCAGAAGTTGATAAACGTTTAGATTAATTTAGGGTTAAATAATGAAAAAATGTGTTGAAGTAATTGAAAATAATAAGGTTTATGCGATCCTTAACTGACTTTTGTTTTTATGTTTGAGAATTTTAAAATCTCCGATTCCTCGTTCTTTCCATTCTTTCAAAGAAGGGTCGTATCGATACAATTTGGCTCTTTGACAATATATTGGTTTCTCGTCTTCTTCACCTGTTTTTACTTCAATCAATTCAGGCAAAGGAATCAAAGGCTTAAAGTAAATGTCAGTGTTCACTACAACCGATTCTATTAGAAAATATGAAAAATATTTAAATAGTGGTGACTAAAAATGATAAAATTGAAAAGCTTTACCGTCATCTTCATCTGCATTACGCTCTTTAAAAATAGGTGAAGGAGTTTTGTTGAGCCATAAGGGTTTTGTATTATTAGTGGTTTGCCAATTAGTTTGATTCACATTACTCGCAGCGATTGCAGAAGAAAACAAACCTCAATAGATTAATAACTTTAGCTTTATATACAGTAAATTATAATCAAGTATAGAATAATTCAAACTCACTTTCTTGAACTGTACTTTGTGTTTGACTCTTAAGGCTTTCATTTAAAGTTTGACGGATTGGTGTGACTGCAGGCACTTCATCATAACAACCTCTACATCCCGGACACGGAGGCATTTTTAGGTAATCATAGAAATTAAGCGGAAGTTTCAAATCAATTGTCTTTTTGAGTAGTTCTTCAGATTCAGGCATTTTTACATAAATCACTTCGCAATCATCATCACTAACTTTTGATGGAATGTTTTCCGTAACATTTTTTCCTTTGGATTCATCGGAAACACTTTCAATTCTAGAACTATCTGAAACTTTTTCAGTTTTCAATTTATCGGAAACCGTTTCGACTTGAGGTTTACCGAAAACTGCTTCAACTTTAGGTTTGCCGAAAACTGCTTCGACTTGAGGTTTACCGAAAACCGTTTCCTCTTTAGGCTTACCGAAAGCTGCTTTGACTTGAGGTTTACCGAAAACCGTTTCTACTTGAGGTTTACCGAAAACTGCTTCGACTTGAGGTTTACCGAAAATCATTTCCTCTTTAGGTTTACCGAAAACTGCTTCGACTTGAGGTTTACCGAAAACTGTTTCCTCTTTAGGTTTACCGAAAGCTGCTTTGACTTGAGGTTTACCGAAAACTGTTTCTACTTGAGGTTTACCAAAAACCGTTTCTACTTGAGGTTTACCGAAAACTGTTTCGACTTGAGGTTTACCAAAAACTGCTTCGACTTTGGGTTTATCAGGAATTGTTTCAGCTTTAGATGGAGCCGAAACTATTTCAACTTTAGATGCGTTGGAAATGGTTTCAGTTTTGGACTTATTGGAAACTGATTCCTCTTTCAGTAATAGTTGAGCACTTTTAAAGGCCTCTATAAATAGTTCGGCATTTTCAGGATTTTTCAAACGCAATAAAAATACTTCAGGTGTTGGTGTGTCTTCACTGTAATCAATTGCAGACCAAGTGATTGATTTTTTATCTTCTTTCAATTCAAGTTTCAATTCAGGCGTTATGTACTGATTGAGACAAACTTTGAGAACAGTGTCTCGTCTCATAACCATTCGAACTCGTTTTGAATCAGAGCTCAACAGAATCTTGAGTTCTCCGACTCCTCTTTCTTTCCATTCACTATCGGAGAATCTAAAAAGTCTTGCGCGACACAAATGAAGAACTTTCTCTTCCTCTTCACCAGTTTTGACCTCAATTTTTGGAGGAAGAGGTATTACAGGTTGAAAGTAAATGTTGTCAGCATTAGAAGGTTCGGGATGTTCAGTAAAGCTCGAGTTTTCGTCCTGTATTTCAAACGATAAATTGGGCGCAGCCGGAGATTTAGGCGATTTAAAAGCATCTTCTTTTTGAAGGCTTTCAGAAAACTTGAAATCGAATTCTCGACTCAAACCAAATTGAAATGAAAGCCCTTGACTGACATTAGTTTTAGTATTTGTAGGAAATATATTTTGTGAACTTTGATCTATTGGTTTATCAAGATTTGAAATATTTGAGGGCAAAAAGCTGTTAGAACTAAAAGAAGGCAACGTATTATTGATTGTTGTGTTGCCAAATTTAAAGGTGTTGTTACTAAAGATTGAATTCTTTTCATTTGTATTGATAGCACCGAAGCTAAAACCAGTTGTACTACCCGTCAACGTTGGTTGGAATGAAAACGGCTCTGAATTTGTTAACTTAAATCCTTGATTTGCTTGTGGTTGTATTTGTATTGAAAGTGCATTTGGATTTGGAGACTCACAGGCCATACAACTACTGAGTGATGCATTATTTTGAACATAACAGACTTCGCACTGCCACGAGTCAGTCGGAGGCTTAAATAGTTCTGAGAGTGGCTTCTTGTGGTCCAATTGAGACTCTGTTTGCAGTGATGAACTGTGCCATTGGTTTGAATCACTCGCATTGGCGTTCAAAAGACCACTTGCATCGAATGAAGGACTGTCTTTTTCATCTGTTTAAAAATTTTCTTAATTAAATTCATAGTCTAGAGTTATTCGTGTTTTATAGAGCTTCAAGTTATATAAATAAATGGCTCTTTTAGTAGATTAATCAATACCCGGATCGTAATCTTCAAAGCCTTCATGTTCTTGAGTCACGTAATCATATAATGTTTCTTTTAACACATTTTGAGAATCAGTTAAAGTGCTTAATGAGTCGTGTATTATCACTAATTGTTGCTATAAATTAAAGAAAAATAGTTGAAAATTTCAATAATATTCAAATTATTCATGATAAGTACCTGAATATCATTAATGTTAGTGCTGTTTTGCTTTATTACATCCAAAATTATTTTATTGGTTTCAATAAGATTTTGCTGTTGTTTTGCTATTTTATTCAATACATTTTGATTACTACATGTCCCACAAGAATGAGACTGAGTTTGAATCACTTCTTTTCGTTCATTAGTGTTCAATGGCTTTGTATTTGTAGTACTATTTTTATTATCAATATTATTATTAGTTAACTGTTGAATATATGGAAAGTATTAGAAACAGTCAAAGTTTTAATCATATTTTCATAAATAAATCAATTAAATGAATACCAGCGGAGAAGAAGTGGTGATCGTTGAGGAAGAAAAGGATTGATTTTTGGGGGGAGTGAGAAAGGAATAGTTGTCACTGCTTTGTTTGCGTAGATCTAAACTCTTTCTGTAGTAAGAAATGGCAGAATCGTCATCACCAATCGCTTCATTGATTTGCGCCAACAGTTTATAGCCTTCACTTGAATTGGGTCTAACACTCAAATATTCGTTTACATACCTATTCATTCATTATTTGTAACATTTAATCATTAATTGACTTAAAAAGTATTCATAATTCAAAATCTAATCATTACTTTATCGCTGTATCGAATTCGCCATTTTTTAAGTAAAGTTTACCGAAATTCAGTCCACGCAAAGACCGCTTTAATAGAAATTACTTTTAGTCTCAACTCTTATTTCAATTTATTTGTATTGTTTGTTAATTGACACAAATTTGTCAACAATCAATCAATCCTTTAATAAATCAATCCTTCAATCAATACATACCTCGACATCACTTTTCATTTTAGTCTTCGATTCGTTAACACTTTTATCCAAATCTTTAAGCGATCGAATCATAACAGAATTGAATTGATATTAATTTTAATTTACAATAAATATAATAATTAGAAAATGGTTAGAAAATGATTAATAAAATGAAATTTCGTATGAAATGCAAAATATTATGAGATGTGAGTTATAAGAGCCGGCATTACTGTAACATGTGATTCAAATTCAATAGAGATCACAATAGAGGTCTACAACTACTCTTTTTTTCAAAATATTTATATTCATTCTCAGCACTAATATAAAGGGGGAGTTCAGGTTGGCTGGGGTGGGGTTAAGGTCATAGTTCAATATGAGATTTCCTACTGTTGGCTTCAGCAAAGCTTCTTTATCTTGAATTTAGTTTTCTTATAATTATGAGTTTATTTGTATTTATCACAAGTGTTTTCCAGAAAAGGGTTTTCAATACTAAGTTAAGTGCAATTTTTTATCAATTTCTCAACTCTTAGAACTTGAGATAATTGTAAAGTTTTGAGCCAATAAACGCCTTATCAATTGACCTATAAATGACAAATGCATTTTATTAGCCCCAATCCCTAACATTCCTTTTCACAAATGAATTTTTTTTCATTTGTTTCAATATGAAACTGAAAGCGATATTTTTTACTCGTATATGAGTTGCTGAAACTTGACGTTCAAAAATACATTTAATGTTTCAAATGTGAAGGTTTATAGTGAAAACCCCGACTAAGCTCTCAGCCAAAGAATAAGTTGACAATTTTTAAGCATTAGTTGTAAATAAAATGAGACCAACACTTTTATCTTGTTTTAAACTTTTTAGTCATATCAAAATACAAAATCACTTTTCTGTGACTCACTTGTGATAAAAGTTTTAATTTGTCTTTTATAATCTTTGTTCTTAGAATGCATTTTTGATTCGATGTTTTTATATTTTCGATAGTAAAACATAAACATGAGTCAAATGTTACGTCAAGTGATTGAGAAGCTTTTACTGATTAAACCCAATCATAATTAACTTACAGTGTATTGAAATATGAAAGAGGAAATTGTAAGAAAATTTCTAAACTTATCAATACAAAGTTGTGTATACCTGTACCTCAAGCAAACTTTATGAAAATTTTCTTAATGCACACCATAAGCCCTATTGATTAGTCGGGAAAAATGTACGATATATTGATAGGAATATTGCTGTTTCAATACATTGTATAACAAAAATGATGTGAGCATTGAGTGAAAGCCAAACACCTATTAAGCCTTTAAACTGTAAGCTGACTGCATGAAAGTGTATTTAATGCTTTTTAAGAGGTGCAGTGTATCTTTGTGTAGGTGTCCACTTGTCAGATAGCTCTTCATTTTATCTTACAATCAAATTATCTTATTCTTCATTATTTACATTTCAGCGTAAATCATGTCATATCAGTTTATGAGTTAAGTAAATCATTTTCAAATCATTTAAAGGTCTTATCAAACATTTCAACTTCAAATCTTTGTGAAGTCACTGTACAGCCCTGTTTCAAGTATAACATAGACATCACTAGTGAAAAGCAGCTCATTTTGCACGAGCTTCAGTTCGATTTGACTGCGAGCTCGAGTAAGAAAAAATAATACTCTCACCCATACATAACTTTGATTAAAAAAAGTTGACGCAAAATTGAAGTTTAGATTTTTTAAGGTTTGATCAGAAATTTTGAACAATCTATCATTTTATGAAATGATTGCTTACCTATGAGTCCTTTTTCGGAATAAGGCTCTGAACGTATCTGGAATCTTCTGGGTTTTGATTTTGTTACAGAATCTCAGATTCTATACAGTATACAA
This sequence comes from Camisiidae sp., assembly GCA_034696325.1. Lineage (NCBI taxonomy): Eukaryota > Metazoa > Arthropoda > Arachnida > Sarcoptiformes > Camisiidae > Camisiidae sp. Next base: position 5,587 of record JAQFZT010002271.1, on the reverse strand, counting down.
GTCTAGAATCCAGTTTTCTATTCAATATATTTACAAAATTCAATTATTGCTCTGACATTATTTCCTGCTTATCAATAGTTTTGCTGAATAGGGATCGGAAGTGATTAATAAACTGTTCCCAAGTCTATGACTAATGGCAAATAATGTGTGAAGTAATGATTCTAGAGTTACTGAATACTCTTCTATTGCTTCCTTCCTTAATGATTATTATAGATATTTAAGCATAAAAATGTGATAAATTGATTAAAAAAGTGCTGCCTTTATTAAATTAACAATTTATTTACAAATACATATATAATAAAATGAGTCCCTATAAAAGACTCACATTAAAAGACATTAAAAGACATGAACAGAATGTTTGGGTAATGTTTAACAGTGTTGAAGACATACAGGTATTGCTTTATATGAACCCTTATCTAATCGGATTGTAAACAAGACTACTGTAATATCAATAGACTAAGTATAGGGACGGAAATAGTAACAAAACATCAATAATAAGTTAATACTGATAATAAATAAAAGGGAACGTCAATTAATATTAAATCACAGCTCTGTTATTGGCGTCATTTTCAATGGATATCGAACTGCGTCCTCAATCGCTCGATTACTTTCATCAATATTGAGGTCAATGTTAGGAATGAACACAAAGTCTGGTTTTCGATAATTGAGATCATTTCTTAAGGAATTTGTATTGTTTCCACTGTTGTCACCTGAAAACCATTGATTTTTGACTATATCTGTCAAACCGTATTTACACCGAATCACGAATATAATGATAACCCCACAAATTAATAGAATTCCAATCAATATTGCAATTATTATTGGAATTTTTGTGTCCAATTCGAAGCAACCAAATTCGTCTCTATGCAAATCTATAATCAACTTATTATTCAATGCCTGAGGATTTTCACACTTCACTCGTGAGTAGTTCAGTAATAGATTCATAAATGGATAGGAAATTTCATCACTCGAACTATTTTTCATTTTATTAATTGACGAATTGGTAGTTTCTAAAAGATAGGTTCGCAGCCATTCTAGGCTACAATTGCATGTCAAGGGATTATCCCTTACGTCTAAAAATACTTTTCTTTCCAAACTGTTTACCAAATCTAGTTGTAATGTTGTAAAAGAGTTACCCCTTAGGATGAGATGAACTAATTTTGGAAGACTATTGAATATATTGGAATCAATTGAATTCAATACTTTATTGTGCGATAGCTCTAAACGTTCCAAATTTGATAGTCCATCGAAAGCTGCCATTTCTACTGTCTTTAAAACAAATTAAAATTAAAATTAAAAAAAATAGCGATAACAGCAAACAATTAATTAATTAAAAACCCACTCAATGAAAAACTTACTGAAAGCGTTTGCGTGTCATTGATTACTAAAGTTTTTAGATGTTTCAGATTTGAGAATATTTTAGCCGAAAGCGTATTGAAATAGTTTTTCCCGATTTGTAGTGTTTCTAATCGAATGACATCAAAAAATGCTTTGGAAGGAATTTCCTGATCGATAAAAAAGTATGTGTGAGAGGAGTGAAGCAAAATCTATCTATTAGTCAGAATTGGAAATTGTGTACGAAAGTGTGCATACAATACCTCCAACTTATTATTTTGTAGTCGTAAAATCGATAGTTGACTGAGTCCTTTGAAAGATTGCGGTTCAATAAAACTTAGTGCACAGCCGTCGAGACGCAGTTCGTGGAGAGAGTAAAGTGAAGAAAAGGCATCATTGGATACATTTGTTAAAGAGTTGAGACCGAGATCTAGAAGACGAAGATTTGGCACATTCTGCAAAGCATTGCTTGGAATTACATTAAGTTGATTTCGGCGCAGATAAAGTTGTTTCAACTGTTGGAGTCCTTCAAACGCTTCGAGAGATATAAAACTTATTTGATTTTGCGAGAGATCTAATAATTCTAATTGACTCAAAGGCTTGAATGCGTTTGCGTTCAGTTCTTCAATATTATTGTCATTTAATTCTAACTTTTTGAGAGATGATAAGCCTTTGAAAGTGTTATTTTGTATCGAAGTCAGAGAATTAGTGTTGAGCACAATTGTATGGATTCGACTACTTTCCAAAAAGTTGTCTTCACCTAAAGATGACAATTGATTTCTGGAAATGTCGAGTAATTGTAAATTTCTATAAACAGATAGTGAAGACTTAATGCCTTTAATATGATTGTCAAAAAGACGCAATTCTTTGAGAGCTGGGTTTAAAGTGTGCGGAACATAATCTAATTGTGCTGAAGACTCGCACTTTGTCCGCAACTGTATGTCATCACAAACACACCCGCGCGGACACATTCCATGCACTTTATATACATTATTATCAAATATAAGTAAATATATGTTCACTATTATCGAAACCCTTAATGATTGGCACATCATTTGCATCAGATTTTTATTATTATTATTACAAATTTGTTGATTAACACCTTTTTAAAAGATATTACATTATTATAATTTTGGATTGATTTGGAAACAAAACCAAAACCATTGATGACATGAGAGCATAATTCCATCCAAAGAAATCATTATTAAGAGCTAAAGATAAGAAAGAAGTTATAAGTTTATGTGCAATCAATGAAATTGGCTCTCACTTTGTATTAGCCATTGATATAACTTATACTAGACTTTAAACAGAAATTACATTATTTGAGCTTTTCTCGAGTCATAACATTTGCAAAATATATGGATAACTCAATGGCATCTATTATTTCTATCATTACTATTATTATTCATAAATAACTTAATTATTAATATATTTTGCGATAGCATTATTGGGCACTTTTGTGAATGCATTTCATAATAATATCAACATTTCATATGATATCATAATATATTTCTCACTCAGAAAACATTGAAAACTGAGACTTAAATGAATGTTATTATGAAACTGAAGACGCAATAAATTGAGTTTAAATTGTTTTGTTTACAATTTACATAATAAATGCATTCATAGTCACACATTTCAAGCCTTATTATATATTAAATACATTTTTATATTTCAATATTATATTTATGATGAAAAGAGTCAAATATTTGAAACTTACCTAATATTTGATAATAATATGAAACATTTGATTATTATTTCAATTCATTGTTATTTTAATGCTTTCTTCAATTCATCCAATATTTTATTAACATATAATTCATCTTAAATTCAAATTTCAATTTTATTAAATTAATAATATTTGCATTAATTTGTGATAAAACAGCATAAAATTAATAATTAAAAGTTTGATGTGATGTATGTGTTGCTACTCATATGAATCTGATATGAATAACAAAGAATATAACAAAATATAATAACTTCCTATAGTTTATAAGACAAGAATGCGGTCTAAAGCTATTTAGACTAGACTTTTCCTTCAATTTAATCATTGAAAGGCAGCGCTCTATAGTAGCGATTTTAACAGTTATTTTTTCAATTTATCTTCTCAAAAGTGGCTTTGAAGCCAACTTTTCATTTAATTTTACAAGTTATTCATGAAACTATTTTCAATTTTTCAACTAAACAAATATTTCAATCTTAAAACTTATAAAATTCCGATCAAATTAATAGTTTGTATTATATTTTGAAAAGAATTTCTGAAAATTTCTTTTATGAAAGTTTCTTTTATGAAATACTAAATTTATGGTAACTCTTAATGTGAAGTTATATAATGAAAAAGTATAGATCTGTTCAGAAGAATCTGTAATACAAACTTCATTCAACTTGTTTGAAAAGATAAGTCAATAGCGAGTTAACAAACTTATATTGATTCAAAAGTTTCTCTCTTTTTTTGACTAATTTAAAAAAGTTTTATTGAATATAATTGACAGATACTTTCTTTTATTTATTTTTACTAAAGATTTTCTTTATTACTCACCCGAAAAAATTGAATAAAAGAGCTCAAGAATAACATTTTGGAGCTAATGTTGGAGTAATAGTTATTTAAGCATTTTGTTCAAATAGAGTCTCAATGAATAGAATTTTTTGAGGATCTCTGCCTATCATTAATTGGCTGTACCACAAAAGATCATTTTATTTTTATTCAACTACATTCATCTTTCACATTGAGTCTTTCAACTATGACAATACATAAAAAGCTCATTAATTTGTTTCCATCCGTTACCCACTTATACACTAATTGCTTCTTTTTTTAATGATCACACAGACACAGACACAGACACACACAGACACACACACATACGCTTCTGTATTGCAATTATAGTTATAAACTTTTTATATTACAAACAAAATGAATAATTTCAGCTTTCATTTTATGCAAATCTGAAATAAATTTGATGCTCATGTAAAAAATTATGATCAAAATGGGTCGCACCCACTAGACCGACAAATTTTTTTCACAGAATTGACCAATTTTGTCAAATTAAAAGACTTTCCTACACAATTTATAATTTATAATTTATCTAGTGACACGGATCCGATCAAAATGATCAACTTAAGTTATGCACCATATCCTGGTTGTTTTAAACAACCCAAATCACGCTATCCATTATGATTTTAGTCTAAAGACTTTATCAAATTCTGTGTCTAATGTTACAAATGTTGAAATAATAAGAAAAATAAAATCTAAATTCACCTCATTTTCATCTCATTCGAACTTTTAATAAACAGTAAAAAATAAAATACAAACATTTCTGGTATGAATTACTTAATAATGTATATAAATACAAATACTTCAAAACTATGAATACAGAATATTCAAAAGTAATGAATAAAATAGAGGAGAAACTGGATTTTTATTGAATAATTTTTGGTGAAAATGGATTGCACTGAAGCTATATTAATAAGACTGAAATTTGAATCCTTGTTTCCAAAATAGTTTGGTTTTGGTTTTTATGTTTGTATGCCATGATTGAGAAATTTTTAATGAATTTTTGATTAATTAATTTGAAAGATCCTTAAAAAATAAAATAATTAAGCTATAAAGAGCACCAAATAATTGAAGTATGAGTTAGGAATCAAATTACTTTCTCATTAATGAGTTATATAAATGCAATCTATTTTAAGCCAAAAACGATAGATGAAAAGCCTTATTCATTGAGAGTAACAGTAACAGAATATAATACAATCACTAGACTTTCAGCTATAAGAAGAATTAAAAATGACGCAAATATTGCAGAATTACTGCTATGGAATGTCTGAAGAATTAACTACTAATTTACAAAAATTCAATTGATGTTCATGTAAAGGGGAATCACAATATTTCATATAACAATTAACTCTTATTTCCATAAAATAGTATACAATTTGTATGATTCATATTACAGATTCTTTATTTCTCTCATTATCATCTCCACTACCACTTGATCCACTACTCAAAGAACCAACAACTCCCCCACAAGTGCTACCACTAGCCGTTGCAGTGCATATTTGTAACTCAATCTCAGCCAGTCTTTAATTAGAAAAAATCACTTTAAAAATAAATCTCAAGTTCTATTACTAACCTGTTCTCAACTTCCCATTGTTGTTGACTGAGCTTTATAGTCATCGACGCATTTTCCGATTCAAGAGTTAGTAAGCGCTCTCTTAATCGTTTGATTTCAGCGAGTAATGCAGCGTCTTGTGAGTGGTC
>JAQFZT010002270.1:0-12121 GCA_034696325.1 Camisiidae sp. | reverse complement strand
GACACCTCAATCATCAAAATCGGCCCAGTAGTTTAGCCTGTGCATCTAAAGTGTACTTCAGCCAAAAAGTCATGGATCATACATATACGCAGGGTGACCACCTCTCCTGGAACGTCCGGGAGAATCCCGGAATCAGGAGTCGAACTCTCGGAGAGATTTTATTGATATTTTACTTTTACATAGACTCTCTCGGAACATAAATTGAGTTTTCTTACAAAAATTGCTTACTCCACCCTTTACCCTCAAAATCGGCCCAGTAGTTTAGCCTGTGCACCTGTATACTTCAGCCGACTTTTTCGTATGTCCACCACGGGAGCTACAAAAACTTTCAAATCCTTTATACTTTAAAATTTTATTGCAGAAAATCGTGTAGAATTTTAAAAAATTTAATATTTGAATTTCAATTAGACTTTAACATGAAAAATATTTAAGATAAAATTTCTATTATCATAGTAATTACGTTTACATGAAAATTTAAAAAAATTTCCTGAAAATATGGCGCCCATCTATACGATATAATTTTAAAAATACATAGTATAGAGGATAAAAAATCATTAAAATAGAAGAAAATAATTTATCGTCTAGATGGGCGCCGTTTTGAAAAATGCCATATACCAATCAGTTACATCAATTGATATAGTCAAGTAGGGGTATCAATGGACTCATGATTTTTATGAGAAGTTCATGAATTTAAAATAGCGGTAATTGGTCAGATCCATCGGGAGTTTGTCAGAAGTAGTCAGAATCTGGTGAATAAGTCACGGTAGAATAAGTATGACATAATATTATTCAACTCAGCAATCTAAATCCAATGATATATCACACTTTTTGTTTCGGGTTGGAAACCCTCCAGAGCCAAAATCTGGTTTTATACATTAATAGTGCTCATATTGATGAAACACATGTTTTGATAGAGTAGTAGAGCATAACTATAAATTATTTATTTAGAATAATTTAATTAGACACATCAAAATTGAAAAATATAAATCTGTCATATGAGTGAAAATTGAGTAAGATATTCAATAAAGTTTTTCATTGTGAATAAAAAATTATAAAGCACACTAGTAATTGATTACAATCAAACATTGAACTCCTTTAACAATTTCCATTTAGTACACTCCTCAAAATATTTTCAAATTAAGCATGAGGTGTGAAGACAGTTATGCACAGCAGCGGTAAAAATGTTCAACTATCTGAGAGTTGATTAGATTCTAGAGATTAATAATTCAGTTATTCTGCCATACATTTTCTTAGAAAAAATAGGCAATTCAAAAGTTATGAATAATTTGAAAACAATGGATTTAAGTTAGATTTGTTTTTTCAAAATATTATCTTTAATATTATAAATATAAATTCTATATTTAAGATTTCATAATTAAATATAAAATTACTATAAATACAAAACAACTTATTGTAAGATTTGTAGCTATAGTTAGAAAAAACATATTCGGATATTTTTCAATATATTTGCCTAAAATGAAAGGTATGAATAGATAAAGTGAATACGAAGAAAATATAATTATTGTTCCGATTCTATTCGTCACATCTATGTGCTGACCAACAAAGCTAAGAATCGCATAGTTTATAGAAGAGAATCCAAAACCCATTATTAAACTTCCGATCCATAGAATTGTAATTGAATTTTGCCCTAAAGATTGAAATAATACCCCAATAAATAAAATTAGTAAATGATATGCAATCATGATTTGAGGCTTTATCTTGAAGGCGATGAAAACATTCACTCCACGACCGATGGTGTATGCGAGGGCTGATGAGGAAACGAGTTCTGCTGATTGAATAGCTGTCAGTTTGAGTGAACTGAATTGGTAAAAAGTTGATCCAAAATGAGCATGAATTGATCTAGCTGAACTATAAAAAGCTAGGAAAATTGACACGTAAACTATCATCATAAGTCTACGGCGATCATCGAGAAGCTTTTGCGATTCCTTTTCATTTATATTTAGCATTCCTTTTGATCGAACTTTATATCTTTTAAACAAAAGCATTATCAACATTAATACAGGACCTTAAATGGAATGAAAAAGTATTAATTCATCATGTTAAATAAGTAATTATTATATTAATTAATTTTATGCTATTCGAATAATGTTTAATTTGAAAGAGATATTAAAACTTTTTATTTAATCTTTTTATATCAAATTGAGATGAATCACAAGCCCTTTCAAATTAGAATGCATTAAAATTAGCAATCTTTTTAAATCACCTATCATTTGAATGGTTCCTAAGACTAGAAACGGCTTTTTCAGTTGAGTTCTTCTATCAATATTTTCAAATAATTTGCTAGACATGTGATTATGAGATGAATTAGATGAATGTATATCATTCAATTTATTATGAAGTTCTCCTGTCAGGTATGGCCTTTCTATAAGTGGGCCAAAAATAGAGCCTAACCCAAACATGAAGCCACTGAGTTGTAAAAAAGGCCCACAATCGTTCCTCCAAATTTCAATTATCCAAACATTTTTAGCACTATCCCACGCACCTCCACCCACACCAAAAATCCAAACACATAAGTAAAGATGAGATAATTGATATGAATACGGAACAGAAACAGTAGATATTCCCATTAAAATCAAGAGAATGCCTAATGACAACTGGCGATTGAGATATTCGAATAGGAATCCAACTGAAAGAAAAAAATTTAAGAGTTTAAGTTTGAGATTTTTAACAGGAATATCCCTTTTAATTGATTTGATTAATCCTGGATTGATATTCAATTATCTTTTATTTGAAAATATTGATTAATTAACTGAAATTTTGGACAAATGCCGAGTAATAAATGAGAAACTGACAAAACATAATTATAATTATTGGAATACTTAAAAGGTATAATAATTAAATAAATAATTAAATTAAATAATTTTAAGGAAAAGTTTCATTATTAATCGAATAAAAAACAGCTAATAAAAAATATCTAATAAAAACCTAAAAATTAAAATCAAGTAATTTTAATAATTTTAGGGCTTTTGCTCAAAAGCGCCTACTTGAATCATAAACTTGTTATATAAAAATCAGCCCATCTTCATCTTGAATTAATTGAGATGACAAAATTCTTCAACTAAACGAAATATTCAGTGGAATGTTTTTATTTCTCAACTAACTCGACTCTCTTAAGTTAGAAAATTAATATTTGGGCTAAAGTACACTTTACGACCAAAGGCCAAACAGGAGGTCGTAGAGCCTCAACTAGGGTACCGTTGAACTCAGCTCAACGAGGTGAGCTCATCGATATTCCCACTTGACCTTATCACGCGACATTTGACCCCGGTGGTCGAAAGTCGAAGGTAGTCTCACAATTAAAAAACATCTATAAATAGATATATTAGGCACCCCTTTGCGCGAAGCGCTGTCCCTTTCGTGCCCAAGGGAAGGATCATAACCCTTACACACCCTTTGTACCATTGACCAAAACCCCTTTTACTATGTAACCATAGCAGATAGGACAGATATGAAAACAGTTTTAAAATGGTCAGGTTAAGGCCAACAAAATGGCTATCTTACTTTTTTCATTTTCGAAAGTTGACCAAAAAGTTGGGTCATTTGACCTGGGTTAACTTTTGATCTAGAGGTCATAGAGAGATCATAATAGTATCAATCTTCCTTGCTCATCGAGCTGAGGTCAACGGTAACCTAGTTGAGTCTCTACGACCTCCCGTTTGGCCTGTGACCCATTCAGGCCCTGGCGCGAAAGTTTACTCTGACCAATATTTGTGGTTTCATTATTTTGCAGTCATATCAGTTCTAGACTAATGTAATGAAAACTTTAGTGCTTCAAAAAAAATATAAACTTGATAAGAACGTGATTTAAAAATAGTTTTAAATATAAATTTTTTATTTCTTACTTATTTTTCACAACTGATCACTGAAAACGATCTAAAGTGTGACTCACATACTTTACACCAGTGTCAGTGATCACATATCAAATTTTGAAAAAATAATTAAGAAATCAAAAATTTTATATTTAAAATGTGTTCTCACAACTACAAAACTCTTAATGAAATGATTAATAAAGTTCCAATATTGATCAAATTTCAGATAATTTTCCCTTAAAAATGTATTTTAATTTTTTTCAAATACCCGGGACTAGTAACTTAAAGTTATTTCAGTTTTAAAACAAGAGGATTTATCACCATGTCACAATTGCCAGGGTAACTACCTCGGAAAATAATTATAATTCAAGTACTAGTGTGTAAGCCCTTTGTGAAAGTAAAAATAATGAATTATTTTATTTGTTTCTGGAGACCATATCATTAAAGTTAAAACTCGCTAGAAGAAGCACACCCTATTCTACTTTACTCTGACTATAATCTGTAAAAAAATATTTAAAACTATAAACTCAAGTATGAACAAGTACTCAAGTACAGTAGCTATTATAAACCCATGCAATTCAACTCAATCGTCAATTTGATAAGACTTATCAATTTGTCAAATACTGTTTATCATGATTTCAATATAATGAAAAGCTAATGACTAGTTATTATAACTTATAAATCATTTTATAAATAAGTCAAAGTCAGTCATTATCTCTATAATTGAAAGCATGTTTTAATTTGAATATTTGTATGAATTAATTGAAATATTGTAAGTTTAGACTTAAATAATTGGGAAGAGTTATTAGAGAAAGGTTTGTAAATAATAAAAGATTATAACTTTATTTATTAATTAATTTAATTCACATAAATATTTAAATCAAAACATGCTTTTATTGATAGAGACAATGACTGACTTTCACTTATTTATAAAATGACTTATAAGTTATAATAACTAGTCATAAGTTTTTGATTAGATTGAAATCGTGATAAACAGTATTTGACAAATTGATAAGTCTTATGAAATTGACGATTGAGTTGAATTGCATGGATTTATAATAGCTACTGTATATCTGGCTACAAAATAAAATGATGATCCAAAGCAAATTTTTAGAGATACTAAAAATTATGAAAATATATGATATAAAATGTACTTAGTTATACTCTGTATACACTTTCAAATGAGATAAATTGTCACGACATAAACTATATGTGGTGATTGATTGTCCATTTCTTAGTAATTATTAATCACATAATTAACTTGACAAGTAAATAATAACTTACATAGTGAACCCATCATATATCCAAAACTGAGAAAAAATGTAATTAATGAAATTTTATCCATGGATGTATTCAATATGTGTTTCAAATCAACAAGTGCGGGTCCAAAAGATGAATCACTTATCCCCTGAAATGTGTTGGTTAAACATTGTTAATTGAGTTATCCCATAATTTGATAGACAGCTACTCACAAATGTCATGTGATTCATACCAATAATGAATGTATATATGTATTTATCCCATTTATGAAATTTATTTTCATAGATCTCTTTCTTAAATTTATACAGTATTTTCTTAAGTGACATTTTTCCTGAAATTAAAACTATATTTGCCAGAAATTAATTTTAAAAATTCAACACCACTTTAAGGAATTTTCCAACAGTTGTTATGACTCAGAGAAAATATCTAATCTAAACACGAGCTGTATGAAATTTTTAAAAATTTAATAATAATTTTTAAAGCTATTGAAATGATAAATTTAATGTTATACACATATAATGCAATATTTATATTGCTCAATAAATATTTACCTTATCCTGAGAAGTCACTTTTGCAATCAAAATGCTATAACAAATATATTGCTGACAAATACAACATTAATAACTTTTCATCTTATATCCACTATACTTTTTTCCTCACGAATAACAGAACAGTATTTTTAACAATACCTATTTAAACTATAACTTTGGTAAATTAGAACACATTTAAAACATCTGTTAATTCAAAACATTGCACATGTGCTTTAAGTAATGTTAAAGTAAATGAAAGTATTAGCAATTGAGATGAATGTCGGAATTTTTGAATTTTTTTAATTCACTTCAGCAAATTTCACGATTAAATAAAATTTATTCTAATTTAAATTGAAAATTATATATTTAAAGACATTTAAAAAAGCAGTTAATTATCAATAAGCTTTAAAACTAGGAAATAAATTTTGATTTTCAGAAAAATATTTCCTGCCTTACTCGAGACGCTTGTTGCTCAAGAAATCATATCAATAGCTGATAAAAATTAATATTATAGTCTAGCCTCGATTTAGTTAACTCGTCGGTGCTCTGAAAAATTGTTAACTAAATCCACACTTTTTTTAAGCAATTTTAACTTTTACATTCTTTTAAAATAAGAAGTAATTTTCGTCTGTTTAGTGCACTTAAACTTGTTATCGTACAAATCATTTTCATTTTCATGAGTATTTCTATCAATTCATTAAATAATTTTAAACTGTCTCTAAATTATTTGAGTGCCTTCTTTTAAAAGTCATTCTAATAATAAGTAATGTAATAAATGAACTGCTTCTATGATAAAACAAGTGGTTTGTTTTTGCATAGAAATTCAAGTTTCAGGTTTTATAATCCTATTTAAATAGTTTCACTCATAATAAAAGTTAACTAAATAGAGGTTAAGGAAAATCTATGGGTGCTTTGTAAAAGTGTTAACTAAATCGGGAAATTAACTGAATAATGGTTAACTAAATCCGAACTTTTTGACATTATGTACCCGTAGAAGTTGCCGATGTTTTAGAAAACCCTTAACTTAAATCGAGAGTTAACTAAATGCGGGTTAACTAAATCGAGACCAGGCTGTATTCTTCACCTTGAAATTGATAAGATAAAAATTGTTAATAACAAATAGCTAATGTGCTGCTTTTATTTCACTATTTTAATTTAAGCTAACATTAAATTGTTTATTTTCAAAAAAAAGTTATTTATATATAACTTGAGTATAATTCATATATAAATATTTATGTACGAGAATCGACAAAACTAATTTAAAATCTTCTAATATGACTACTCTGAAACTTTTAATTTACCTCATATTGATAAGTCCTTTATACTAATGCCTTCACTTTGAACAATTAACATTGTATATAAATTTAAATAAGAAGTATAGTAATTTATATGTATTAATAGATAATGAGAAAGTGATAATGAAAATTGGAATTAGGCTAAAGATAAAAAGCGATTGACTAAGAAATATGTTTTATAATTTCAACAGGATGCAATAAATATAGTGATTAGTTTTTTCATTTATTTCTGCAATTTATTCAAGAATCTCACAGAATAAGCACAGCATATATACAGAATCCAAACAAATTATGTATGTATTTTGATTCAGTGAAAACTTAAATTGCGTTTAGGCCAACAAACACGTGTTTAAAATAGCATTATACCCTCCTGTGAAATAATTTGAAAATAAAACTAAATTTAAATTTGAATAAAATTCTCTTTATTGGTAATAATTTTATAAATTCTGGGTTAAATCAGAGAAAACTAATTTCGATCAATGCTTGCAAGATATTTTGGTGAAAATCTTTTCATTTCTAAGCTTGATGTAACAAAGTTCTTTTCTTATAATTTAAGAAATTTTTCAATTGAGTAAGATCGCAAATCTTTGTTTAAGCAGGTAAATACAAAATTAAAAACTATTATCTTATATTTTCTTCTAAAAACTTTCACTTAAAAATCTTTTTCAGACAAATGTAGAAAATATTTATGATTAGTTTAAGATTTTCAAAATAGTTTGAGTTTATTTTAAAGCTCTATCATTCTATATAGATATAAATTATGAAAATTTTATTTTGCTTTTTTATACTTAATACAAAATTTGAGAGCTTAAAAGTATCTTAAAATTATTTTTTAAAAATAACTTTATTTTCAACATTACTTTTCAATAGTTTTTCAATTTTTGAAAATTTTTCTAACTTTAAGATAAAATCAACTTAACGTCATTGCCTTGTATTATATCAACATCATTAAAGGGATTGAGAAAATAAAAAACATGTTGCAATTGAGAGTAAAATTATTAACTTTATGTATTCATGTATACTAAGCTACATTGTTTGAATGATTTGAATACTAACGTTTTTTACTGAGAAGAATCAAGTTATTATAGTTTATTCGATGAAATTGAAGTCATTAAATTTTGTAAATATATAATAATGACATGAAATTAGATATGATGATCAGTTTTTGTTTCTAAAATAAATGGAATGTAAAACAATAAATCATGATGTTTACTTTGATGAAGAATGTATTACTTCTATGGGGTGATGCAAATTAACAAAATAAAATAATTACTAAATCTGGACGAATAAGACTCTCTGTTTATTGATTTTTAGGGTGTATTCATTATTTTTATAATGTTCAAATTCTAAACAGATGTCACAATATGTGTTTTATTATTGATACTTAGGAGAGTATTTATATTTTCGATCATATTTTGCGAGATTTATTAATAAAATAACGAATTCTTTTTAAATAATCATAATATTCTTCATATAACATTGAATAATAAAAACATTAAGGTAATTTAGCTTGACAAAATGAATATTAACTTTATTGTAATCTGTCAATCACAGTTGCATTGTAGAAAATCATATTATATGAAAAAAAATTTCAAATACCCCAACCACATAACTTTGTACAATAATAAATTTTTATCTGTTATTATGAAATTTAGGTGGAACACAATATGGTCTATCTGAGCTAAATTGTAAATTAATGTGAACCTACAAATACTAAGGAATACAAATTAATTAGTCTGTAAAAATTTCAAATCAAATATCTTTCGTTCAAATTCTATAAAAGAAATTATTTTCCTGTGAAAATCATATTTTTATTAAACAATATATAATTTTGCTGAGCTATTAATTAATATCTTATTAAAATGCTAAACTGTAAACTAAAGACGCAAAAGCATTAGGGTTGCAACCACTTGAGAGAACCAAAGCTGGAGAAAACATTTCAAAGAGAGGATTCTAATATATATTTAAAAATTTCCATCTACTTTTTCTCGGAAAAAATATCAAATTGTTGAGACTTTTTTCGAGAGTTTAAATTGGAATATATTTTAAAGAGAATTTTGAAACTTAATAAAAAAAAGTTATTTTTGTCGAGGGTTCTAATCTTTCATCAATATGGAGGTGCACATTAATTAAGTATTTTTGCCAAAATCTTAGAAATGCCATTTTTCTCTAGTTTAAGAATTAATTTTTGTAAAAAATATATTTGTTAGAAAATATCTTTAATATTCATAAGATATGAACTTAAACTAAAAGATTTTATATCTAGCTAGAGTCAGGATGAAAAAGCTTGAGACTAGAGACTACGGCGTGAAACTAGTATATTTTCAAAACAAGTGCTTTTAACTGTTGTAAGAAAGCTTATGAAAAATAAGTTTCTGGATTGATAAATTGTTTGATTAAAAAATTATTTCATTTTTGATCAAACCCCTTTAAAAATCAGAAAGACCAACAATTCTTTACTGATATTTTAATTGACTTAATATTTTTAGAGTATCTTAATCGATAAAATTGATTATTGAATAAATTGAATATTCCCTGGAAAAAAATTCGAAATAAATTTAGCAGCAAAGTTTTACAAAAATATTTTAAGGATAATTTTCCTATTTCAAAAAGTTTTCCTCTCGGAATCACATATTTTTTTATCTTTAGACCCCCTCCTTGAATTTCAATATTTGAGATTAGACTCTCCGAAGGACCCATCCCCCATCTCTGACAAAAAATGATCATCAAAAGTGCTCCAGCACACCTTTTAAGAATTTGCTTATCTTTATTCGCAAACAAAAATACCAAACTGATTTGCTAATTAATTAAATCGAATAAACAAATATCATTTCAGAATATTGAAGTCATTCAGATTTAATATGAGAAAAATTGCTAATCCTCTAGTATGACATGTAATTATTAAATACATAAAAATCTTATCCATTGTTAAAAATAATTTTAAAAATAAGTCATGTTCAAAGTTCTCGATATCCATTGGTTGCACAATAATCATATCCTGACTCATCCATTTTTGTGCAATTAGCGCAATAGCCATCAGATTCAGCTGGACTATTGACTGCAGAACAATAATACAAAATATTTGGATGACAATCGCCGATCAAATAACCATCATCTTTTCTTGTACCACAATGAGAGCCCATATAATTTGTGCATTTACATGTACTTATCGAAACAATAAAAGATAAAAAGTTAACTAAGTGAAAAATTTTAGAGTTCATTCCAAATTTATTTATAAGCTAATTAAAAACAAACGAGATTTAATTATGTTAAATTTTGATTCGAACTTTGTGAATGACTACGAATTTATGAATATTATAAATTTCTTGCTAAATAATTTATTGGTTTAATATTAAATAGAATATAAGATAAAATGCTACGTGATTCAACTCAATTTCATGTTGGCAAATTATAACTTAGTTTTCATATATTTTAATATGTGAGTTATATAAACATTAATTATAAAGTTATGGCAACATTTATTTTTGAATAAAACCAAACATTTCCATTGTTTACTTTTTTGAATAATGTTTAAAATTTTGATGCCTCATGACCTCATTTGATTAATAAAATATTGTTATTTGACTAAAAAAATCACCCACTGGATTGAGCATCTGAACAATTTTTGTCTACTCGTCGAGATTTATCGAATGATACCCTTGACGTTTGTCGACGCGTAACATATATTATATATTAATTTTCAAAGTTTATCCATTTTATATGGATGTTTGAAATAGTTTTATAATTTGCGATATCTTTGTTAGGTGACATTTTCGGCATAACATTATTGTTGTGACATTTTGCGTGATACCATTTGACACCTTTACCCCATGAGGTATCAATCGGAAAGAATTCTTGATCACTGGAGAACTCAAGAGCATTTATAGCATTGAAGGATATTCAAAATATTTATAAATTCATAAAAATGCATATAAGACTGAGAAAAGGATTACCATTGCTTGAGTGTTCTGTGCACAATTGTTATATGGGAACCCTACCACTACAGCGATCTCTACCTCGAGAACCACTATTACCGCCAATAATGATTAGATTCACATGAACGTTAATAAATAAGGTTTCCTTTAATTCACTTAAGACTAAATCTATTGAATATAATAATGTAAAATAAGTCTGTATACAAATAAATAGTGGTGTATATTATAAAAAAAAGATGAACTTCATTTGAATGAAGAGATTATAACGTTAATGGCATACAATATAAAATATATGTCATAATTAGTTAAATATTAAGTCTGATTACAATTGCTATCAATCAGAGACTGTCGTCTCATCTACTCCACGAGTCTTACAAGCACACTGACAGGTGTATTAACATATTCAAGAGCTAAGGCTCCTCCTACTTATTAATCCATATAAACTATGAAGTATAAACCATATAAAGTATGATTTATGGGTTTTTACGCATTACTAGTTATTGACCACATATATCACATTAATCAAGTAATTTTTCAGAATCTTAGAAACGAAATTTTCTCTAGCTTAAACTTAATTTTTGGAAAATAAATGTTTTTTAGAAAATATAACTCATATTTATAATGTAATTAAGTAGGAAAAAATAACACGAAATGTAAGATTTTATATCTAGCTGAAGACTGGATGAAAAAGATTAAGACTAGAGACTCAAGTGTAAAAATAATATATTTTTAATAGGATTGCTTTTGACTGTTAAAAGAAAGCTAATGAGAAATAAATTTTAGGATTAATGAAGTTGAAATTCATTTAGGTTTCAGTTTATTGTTGATCAAAACAGCAAAAGTATATTTTTTTATAATAAATTTGATTGTTGTATTTTAATTTCAAAAAGTATACAAAGCTGGAGATTAAGCTCAAATTTTAACTTAATGCTCAAATCTTATGGAATATTTTGACGGGAAGACTTATAGTGATCGTAGGCTGTGATGTAGTGTAGATTTTGGTAGAGACTTGTTATTAATATATTATAATATAACTTTACACTTGTTTTATAAGAACATAATAAAACTTTATTACAAATATAAATACAAAATGTTATTATTATAATGGATATAATTATTATGTCGTTTCCGGATGACAGTATTAGGAGACTTATTATAAAGGCATGTCTTATACACAACAGCCACGGAACAACTCCTTCTAATTTTCAACTAAGCTTATAAATATGAATACTTTCTTATACAGTACGTTTCATATTAGTGTTCCTTTTGAT
>JAQFZT010002269.1:0-12125 GCA_034696325.1 Camisiidae sp. | reverse complement strand
TAGATTCAAATTGTGATAACCAGTATTTTCGAAGTTTAGAAGTCTTATCAAATTGACTATTGAGTTCAATTGCATGGTATTTATTTTTTGATTGTACAGAAATACCTCTATAAGAGTTGAATAAGTGTTTTTTTTTCAAAATAGGGGCAACTTTAGAGATGAGTATCTCTTCGGATAGTTCTTTGAATGCGACAATTTTATTGAATAAGAAATATAATAATTTTGTTGAGCCGTTTAAACAGCTTTTCATTCGAGAGAAAAGTGATTCCCTCAGATTTATTGAAATTGAAAATTGTAAAAGTATTCAATTTCATTGATATTTCTATGTCTGGGAGTAAAGGGGTTGGAGTTCTGATGTCTAACTGAGAAACATCTGTAGGTCTGTATTGAAATTAGACTTAAAACATTCAGAAAACTTTTCAGCAATACTTTTAGGATCAGTTATAACAGAGTCGTCAGTATCTAAAGATGTTTCTATAGTTTTAAGGTATACAGTATTTTTGATATGTTTATAAAAATCTTTCAAGTTTTTTGATTTATTGATAAGGTTTTTTCAACATTATTGCTTTGAAAGATTTCGATTTTTCTTTTTATCTCTTGAGTTAAAAAATATAATATGAATCATAAGTTTTGTTATACTTTGAACGCCTTAAAGCATTTTTACGCTTTAATATCAATTTGTGAATATCTTTAGAGTAAGGCTCTTTTGGTCTAATAGTTATTGACTTTTTAGGAATAGTTTCATTAAATATTTTTTCATAAGATTTCTTGATTTGAGTAAAAATTTGATTTATATTCAAATAATTATTACATTCTAATTCCCAGTCAATGCTTGACATCTTTTCACTTAATTCTTTGATATTATGTTCATTGAAGTCATATATTATTTTGATCTCAATAATATGTTTAGGTTTTTGATCAACTCCTATTTCAAAAAATATCGCTTTATGATCAAGAGCTCTGACTTATGTTTGGTATAACTTTTAAATTTTCTATCATTTGTTTTTTATGTGTAAAAATCAAATCTAAAATATTATGACTCGACTCATAAGTTATTTGTTTTATCATTTGATTAAAACCATATGAGTTGAACATTTGATTGAGTTTCTACGAGAATGGTGTAGTGAAGTGTTTTCAACTCCTAAAACTTTATTGACTCTTTGCTCAGCACACAATGACAGCATCATTACATCTCACAATGTTTTTGGTCTATCATTTGAAATATCAAATAACTCAACAAATAGTAATCATTGGTATGAAGAGTAAAAAGTTCAGAAAACTTATCCTTCAAGTTGACAAAAGTCATGTATTGGATCTCAAAGAAGAAAATTTGTGCCAATTTTTCAGGGAATTCATAGCATACGAGAAATTAGTGCTCATATTCAGAGATCTCAGAATAAATCCTGACATTAAATCACTTAATAATTGCTACAATTTGAAACATTTAGTGCTCAACTTTTGGAGTTAGTTTGATATAAATTTGAAATATATTCACTTATATTTACCAAACCTGAAAAATCTTGTATTCAAACTCAGGTGTAATGAAACAGTTGCTATATTTGAATGTTTGGCTAAAACTAAAATTTTGATAAGACTTTTAGTAATTTTCAAAGTAATAACCGATTCAATAGTCAGTAATGCTATTGAAATGCATCTTAATATTAGAGAATTATATTTTGAGGGCATTTGAATATAACAAAATACAACTCATTTATTCAACTAATACGCTAAAAATAATCAAAAATTTGTTTACGAGACTCAGGCTAAATACAAGCCTAAATAATTTGAATGCGAAAATTTAATGCGTCAAAAATTATGACTACATAAAAGCTAATCAAATGAAGAATAAAAAATAATTTACAAAATAATGCATAATAAAGTAAACAATAAATTATAATCGCCAACTATAACCAGATGAAGAATAAAACTCATACTAATAATTATATTTATTATCACTCATTTCTCAATAAATTAATTCAAAGATTCAAATATAATATTAATGAAATGTTTATCAGTCTATAAATATCTACTTTATTCGTTAGATCAAAACTTTAAGATTAAGATTTTCGTCTTAGTCTTAAGTTAGTCGTAATTAGATTAAAGTCAATAATATTAAGATAATATTGATATGAACTTTTATGTCTAAAATAATTTTTTTATTAATTGTTTTAAACCTAACAGATCTTATTTTTGTAACGATGAAATGAAAATGAATTTATGAATTAGTAAATTCTGTATTAAAATCTTTTATGGAATAAATTTCATATTGTTTTCATATTATCTTATCACTTATTATTAATAAGTATCCCCTCATATTTTGCCAATTGAGAGCTTTACCACAAGTTAGCAATTCTATTCCTAAATTTAACTCTCATGAAAGTACACAATATACACATATATGATGTTAACTTATAAAGAAAAATTGCAGTTATTTTAAATAAATTGTAAAATACTTCCACTATAAGTAAAAAGTAAATAATTATTGAATTGAAAACAGACATAATATTTGAATTGAATTTTCTCGCATAACTGATCTGACAGTCGATTAATTTGTGAAATACTTCCACAATACGTAAATAGCGAATGATTATTGAATTAAAAACAGACATCATATTTGAATGGAATTTTCTCGCATAACCCATCCAAAATTCGAATAAAATTTTCAAATATACACCAAACCAAAGTCCAAATAAGCCACCGATATAAGTGAAATAATCTATTAATACCATGTTTGGGGTTTCTTTATGTATAATTATCGGCTTCTCTGAATCATAGACGAATGAAATTATGACTTTATAATCATTTCTACTTCTATATCGAAATAAGACATTAGTTATCTTGTAATCTTCATAAATACAACTTCTTGGACAATTTTGTTCACATAGAATAGAATTTAATCGTTCGGCACAAAGATTAAGTGATTCGTTTCTACAAACTCTCTCAATTTTATATTCCAAATCGGATTTTGTTATTTTCTCATCTTTCGAGTATTTAAAACATTCATTGATTTTTTCACACAAATTCCTCTTACATTTATTCAAACATTCATAATGAAAAGTTGAATTGTAAGGAAATCGATTTGTATAAAATATACATTTAGACTTATAAGGGTTTCCCAATAAAATTTCAGAAATTTTGCTGAATGAAACTATTTTTTCATCGGAATTAAGTTCTAAACTAGTTTGTTCGTCAAAATTTGAATATTTCCCTGATATTTGGGTTTTTATGTCACTATATCCTGGATTCATCGAAATTATTGATATTTGGATAAAAGGGCTCGTTTTTGTTTTTATAAAACTATAATTTTGCATTTTTTCATCATCAAAGTTGAGAACGAAACACTTGTAAAATGTCTTGACAATTTCATTTTCTACTGATTTAACAACTTGATTACAATTAAGAAAATTTTGATGAAAAGAATTTTTCTCCTTAATATATAACCTACAATCGATATAAGCTTTCAAATCTTTATAAACATAGGATTGCAATAGTGAAACAATATAGGTTCGATTATGTCCGAATTCTTGATAAAAATTATTAATTGTTGAAGTAAATTTTCCTCGTTTTCTATCTTCTAATAATGAAAAGATTGCAGGACTGAAACAAAATCTAATTTGTGGTATCTCAATAAAATCATGGTCTGGATTATTGATTACTATTTCTATATAGCTTTCATATTTAAGATAATTGAATGTTGTAATTGAAATTTGGATCATCATTAGTAGCATTATCATGAAAGTAACAGAAACCTAACAAAAACCAAACGCTTTAATTGAATTTTTTTCATGAGTGCAGTTTTAGTTTCTTACCTTCAAATTCCTCTTCCACTTCTTGAACTTGCGGAATATTTCAAAGATTTTGATATTATTTAGAAGTAAAGAGTTAGTAATTTTTTTGACTAATTCGAATTCATAAAATTTTTCAATCAGAGAAATAAAAAGAAATTGCATGTCATGAATCGAAAGATTACTCCACAATCCAAGCAATCCTCCAATAGTCGATAAAAAGTATATGATATCCATAACACCTTCATTAGTGTACGTAAAATATATTTTTTCTGAAGGCTCAATGGATCTTTTTTGGAAGTCTTTAAATTTATTTGAGCTGAAAAATGATTCTTCGCATGCAAGTTGACATGACTTTCTGCATCCAAAATCTTTAAAAAAAATTATCTTTTGAACTGTTACAAAATGTTTGGTTCAATGAATCGATTGGACTGAAAGTTATATTAACAAAATCAATAGGTAAGCATTTATATGCTTTCAGCAATTTAGCTATATTACAGTTATTGATACATTGTTCGCGACTTTTGCTATCAAAATTATTTTTAAAATCATAACAATTGGATTCATATGGATAAGGCAATCGTCTGATTTTCGTCATTGTGTACCCGAAATAAGATTCATCACTCGATTCTGTGAATCCATAAGATGGTAATTTGTTTCGATCATGAATCAATATAGCAAAGGAATCTTCATTTAGTAATTTAGTTAATATTTTGAAAGAAATAGACTTTTCAACTGTTGTATTTTCAAATTTATTATCTATTAAATTACTGAAATAAGTGAAACATTCTCCCAAAAATGATTTACTGAAAACTACAATATGTTTTTGAACACATTCAAGAGTATGGATCAGATATTCGAGGTAAGACTTTTGTTCACATTTTAAATGATTGGGTAAAAAATTGATGAGAGAAATATATTTTGAAATATTTTTTTCTCTACTAATGATTTCCTTTATTTCATCAATACATCTTTCAATGTACTCATTGTCGAGTTTAATCCGTAAGCAGTTAACAGAATTGTTTCTCAAAAATGAATTTTCTATAAGATAAGATTCAAGATCAATATCCTTCGGACTAAATGGCGCTGGATACATTGTTAAATAAGATGTTAAAGATTCTTTATTACATATCGATACAGCAGGCATCGTCTCTGCTTTTAAAAATCCATCAATATTTCTATAGGATTCCAATTCTACGTGAACAGACATTTTAAAATCTAAATATTCAGAAGTGAGTTGTATAAACTGATATACATAGCAGCCAATGCAAATTAATTTTGTAATTTTCTTCCATTGAAATTTTTCAATTATTTCAATAAATATTTCTAATTTATGCAAAATATTCTGAATTTTTATTAAATATTTATTAAACTTCAATATCAAACTCAATTGAATCAGAAATTTCTTCATAATCGCTATAAATAACTCAATGATAAAATATAGGTCCATGGCTGATATTCCCAACCATAAAGACATAAGACCTCCAATGTTTGTCAAATAAATTATGAAACTGTATTTTGAAAAAGCTTCATACACAAAAGTTGGGCTATTCTTTACTTTAATTCTAATTTTATTTGTAAAAGCTTTATCAGATGAAACATATTTATTATTCGATCTAGAGTAATAATACTCTTCTAAGCACTCTCTTTTGCATTGAACTTTACATTTATGATATATAATATTAGTTTTTTTGCTATGCTGTGTTTCGTTACATATTTCAATTGAGTCCATATCATTATCGTTTATTAATTCAAAATTATTGAAATTTATTGGATTACTTACACATTTATTCAACGAAATAAAATTCTTCAAAAAGCATGACTCAACGCAATCATGATAAAAATATGTTTTCATTTCGTATATTTGGTCTCTGCATTCAGTAGAATATGGATTTTGAAGAGTTTTCGAAATAGTTTTTATGAAATAAGTTTCTGTATTATAATCCAATTTAATTGGGCGGAAATTTGAAATGGATATTAAACTTTTTGATGAATGAATGCTGAAATAGGTTTCTTTCATATTATCTCTGTAGATATTGCCATCCCAATCCTCATACAAGATATCTTCAATGTTTTTGAAATTTATCTCAAATTCTATCCAATCGTTTTTTGTCAACTTTACTTCTTTTCTCGATTTTTTGTTAATTATTTCGTTTTGGTAAAAATAAACAAAACATTTACCAAAAAAATCATTATTTTTGAATATTTCAATATTTTCACCCATAATTGATGAACAGTTTCTATAATTCTGATCATATGATTCAAAACTTCTCATTCTCAAGCGACAATTGATTATATCATCAGATTTCAAAGTTTTGTCAAACAAATCTTTCAATGTTATAATACTTATCTTACGTTCATTTATTTTTTTGTAATAAGTATTGATAATACCTTTACAATTTTTCAGTATTTCTTCAGAGCAATTTGTTTGACAGTTCTTAGGACAAACTTTAGAACTATAATGTTGATCAAAACTTATATTTAAAATTGTGTTTTCCTTCCAAATGAAATCTTTTGTAGTGCACAGAGTCACTGCTGGAAGTGAATGTTCTTCATCGTAATTGATATAAACATTAACACTAAATGGATATGAAAAATAATCAATCGAGACAAAAATTATCTGTATTATTAGGATACACAAGCATGACAATTTCATCAATCGTTTTATATAGAATGTTTTAATATAATTTTTAATTAATGATATCCAAAGTTTGAAATCCATTTTTAAATAAATTGACTTACTGAATCTCAAAAATTTATCAAAGGAAGTTTATGCCAAAACTATCAAGAATCAGTTTAATGAATTTTTAACATACAGCTCTAACCCAGCTTAAGACTTCCAATTAATATCTGTTAACGTTCTTCATTTAACGGATCATTAAATGGATATGAATCATCTAACAAATTAAATTACTTTATATGCAAATATAGTCATAATTGAAGAAGATATTATTGCAAATACTCCGAATAATGAGCATACATGAAAAAACTCATTATAAATATATAAGAGATAAATAAGCTTTGATAGTTAGGGCGACCACACTGAAAAATCGCCTTTCCAGGAGATTTCCATGTAGAGAGGAGAGTAAGCAGATTTTGAGAGTAACATTCATTCAAGTAATTTTATTGAATAACAAAGTATAAGTTTTATAGTAAAAGATTGTTATTTTTCTAACCTTAATCTCATGCTCAAGCAATTATGAATAATTTTAAAGGGCTTTATTCTCTTAATTCTAATATTGAAGTCTCTTAGAACTCTAACTTATTCGCAAGTAAAAATCATTTGACGACATTCTAGTATTTAAATTATATACAAAAGTTTGTAAACTTGATATTTTATGTGAACACATTTAGCAAAATATTTTCTAAATAGTCATGTCATTTATTGATATAGCGCTTTGTATTGATCGAGAAGTAGAATTTGTTGAAACAATTAAAATTATCGAACAACTTTCCTGTATTCCGGGAGAGACTCTCCTCCAGGAAGTTACCCGTCCGGGAGACAGGTGTTTAAACCTATATTCTTGGATTCTCCTAGACTTTCTGGGAGAGATTGTCACCCTGTTGTTCATTCATATACTATACATGAGATGATAGTTTTACAAATCGTTAACTCATTTGCATTTAGATTGATATTTATATTATAACTTAAATTATATAATTAACATAAATTTCACTAAAATTTTGAGTAAACTAACTTATCAATTTATGGTAAGCAGTTCTATTCAAATACTTATGCTTAATATATTGAAATAATTTTGACTCGAATAACAGATTGATTCAAAAATATAACAGAAATGTGAAAAAAATATTTCTACTGTAATTTTCTTATAATGTAAACCATATCGATCTCTCCCAGAGATGCAAATTAATGAAAAACAACAACTAGAAATAAATTTTCTTTCTGACTCAAATTTAATCTCAAAATTAAATAAGACACCACTAATTCATGAAAGCAATATTATTTTGTTTTTAGAGCGAAGTATTAACAGTATTTATTTATTTTTAAATTGTTGTTTTTGAAATATAAGATTCATTATTAATAGAAACAGTGATCAAATTGAGCATTAAGAGTGAGGACATTCCCAAACAGAAATAGGATAGTGAACAAAGAAATACTATAAACAATAGATTCTCAAAAAGGATAAGTTGTAACTAAAGTAATCGTAACTAATTGTAATCAGTCTATAATTGAGTGCAAAATAATATTTCTGCCAAAATTTATTATAAATTTCAATTTCTAAACAAATGCTATTATGTTCTTCAATCTGTCGATCAATATTTTTATAACTGGTTAAAACTTTCTTTAATGAAAACTGTATTTGATTATTTTAAGAAATGAAATCGCTTGTATTTATGAAATTAAAAAAATTTCAACATAAAACTCATCAGTTAAAAGATGATTCGCTTAAAACATCTTGTTGATATGTAGGCTTCTCTTCAATTCAGAAGAATAACTTAAACTTCACTTGTTTTCTAAACAATGCCCATAAAAAGGAAGAGTAAAATGGATATAAGAATAACCGATTTGGGAAAAAATAATGAAACTAAGCTACTCAAAACTGCTTGCAAAAACACAATTTATCTTTAAGAATTATACTCTGAATTGAACTTCATAGATTCGAAGATGACAAATGTTTTTACGTGGTCAATCATAGCACATAAATTCCAGTTACATGATGGATATTATATCGAATTATATGAGATATGAAGAGTTCTATAATCTGGATGACATCAAATTTCCAATATCGCTTGAAATGATACCAAGATTTGTGAAATATAATGATTTATCAATTAACATATATAGATTTAAAGAGAATGAGAAGAAAAACTATAGATATTTCAAAAGCTTCAACAACTCACGTAAGAGATCAATTTAAATTGTCATATAAAAGCTTTTGTACGATAACGTTAACCCCATAAACTCTTTTTCACAATACTGTACTTAGAGAAAGACCTGTCAACTTGACTCAAATAGCTTTTCCTATACCAAAATTTACAAAATGGTGTATATATTGGAATTTTAGCTAATCTTTATTCTGAGCTAAAAACCAATTGAGTTTGATGTGTGCAAAATGTCTAAAATATGAGTAAACACTAGTTTTTCCGTAACAAAACTAAATATAAGCTATTCTTCTGTGACATAACTCTTAATTATTATTGTTTATATCTGTAGATTCTATCACAAACACATACACACACTTTTACTGTTTAAACTGATTGGTAATTCTAGTCAACGTTCAGTTATGTGTAACATTTTAATGCTAAAGTTCAACATGAATATTGAGTATTTTCTCAATATTTTCAAATGATTAGCAATAATGTATTAAAGATTATTAATAAAATTTCACTAACTTATTATGAACTATATTATATCAAACTTGGGATTGAAATGCCGTAAATTCACTCAGTTTTAAGTTTTTATTTTCTCGCTTTGGGTTCTCATTTGAAAACTATCTATACGTTTGAAAAGTGGTATTTGGTCAGAGCATTTATTAATCAATTACAGTCTAACCCCGTTATAGTGAATCCGCTTATAGTGAACGATTGCTTCACAACATGTTACTTAATACAATAAAAATTCAGAACATTTACAGTGAATCCCTGTTATAGTGAACAGTTTCGGCCGTATCGACCCATTCACTATAAGTGGGATGGACTGTATTTGATTAATAGGGGTGAAAGAGGAATAAATATTGTTTCAAATGATATATGACATAAATTAGTTATTAAATTTCATTATTTTAAAAAGTAATTTCAAATTAAGCTGTTGTTTAGCAAAATAATTATTTTCATTATTGATCATTGATATATGAGACACGACACGATATAGGTAGAAGTGTTTAATTGTGGCAAATTTGTTCGCTGCTATATAAGTCTTTTAGTAATCTAATGCATTTATTCATAGATAGGGTAACTACTCTTCAAATCCACTGTAATTAACTTCTTCTTAGAGCACATCTCCAGTGGGCAATATATATAACTTTTAACTAATAAGAGTTGAAAATTTTCTGAAAACTATAAAAATTCGTGATTCGGTCAATTTTGATGAGCAATGCTCTAGAGGCTTCAAATATATTTTATTTATTCTTAGGTATAAGATAGACATTACCATAAGTAATTCATCTTTTCAAATATAGATTGTTTCATAAAATTTTTAATTTGGTAAATAATTTTGCCACAAAATTAAGCCCATCCACTGCTCCCTCCGAAGAGTATAGTGTGAGCAATGCTTTAGAACTCCTGTTGCGTTTCTTTCACCTTCTTTCTCATAAGTATCTTATAACACGAGAGATAAATCAACGTTTAGTCTTGAAATTTTAGAACAGCACTGATATCTTAACCTGAATTTATGTGAAGATAGAATATAATTTAAAATATATTGCCAAAACATGAAAGTATTGATAATCAATTAATTCTAATGGACTGAATACTATTTCGAGGATATTTTTCCAATTTCGAAATTATTTGAAATTGAAAGTGTATTGAGAAAATTTACTTAAAACTCAACGTCTTATTGAATTAACATTGAATGAAATAAAGTATTCATAACTTGAAAAGTATGGATGTATTGAATGCAACAGAATTACTGCCACTCAATGTTATTATTCCTTCGGCTGAATGTCATTTGTATATTTTTTGAGAAATTAATTTTAAATACATTATTGTAATAACATTAAAATGAATAAATGAAACTTGTCAAACTTATCAAAACATGGAAAAAGTCAATTTGCAAAATTGGCAACTTGCACAAGTTTTATAGAATAGATACTTCACTGAAATAAATTCACTCATACAGAGATTAATTCCTAAAAAAGGCTTATCGCTTAGTGAAGAATATTTATGAATATCAGGTATTATTTATAGCTTAAAAAACGCTTATCTAGAAATTAGATTTCTATTCGAGTTCAAAGTTTATTTTAAACTTATTATTGTTCGCTTTCACTGGAGTAGTTTCTAAGAAAATGGGAAATAATTCTAATCCGGGAGACCCCCGTCCCGCCCAGGAGGGGTTAAGCTCAACACTGGAATCCGGGCGGGTTGGCAGCCCTATTGGTATTCCTAATTGTTTGCTGTTTTGCTGGTGTTGTTATAACATATTTAATATCATTTTAAGGCAATTTCTATACTTTTACATAAAATCTAATTATATGGAAATTAAAATCATCATTTATAATTGAAAAATTTCAATCAATTTGAATACACGGAGAGTTATCCTTTATAGCGTATTAAGCAATATATTTAACTCATTGAATTCAGTATATTTAGAGATAAATGGATATAATCGAGAGGTTTGGTGGAAGTATTTGCTATTGATTTGGTTAATAATAGACTCATATTTGTCTACATTCATGTATTCCTTACTATTTTTCAAATTTTTAACTCTTAATAGTTTAATGTTAAATTTGTTAATGTAGATTTTCAGTGTATTGCAAGGGGTTATGATCAGATGGCGTGTCACAAAGATATTGTGTTATGATATGATAGAATTCACGAAATGTGAATCCATGAATTATAGTTACATTTCAGTTAATCATTATAATATTCATTAAAATAGACTCAACTATTATAAGTATACTATGATTATCTACTATTTCACTTTATATTGCATATAAAGCATATAAAACCCTATTTAACACAAATCACATGTAGAAAAGAAATTATTTCTATCCGTTTCAATGCATGAATTCAAAATAAAAAATACAAATTATCTCTACATATTGTTGAAATTTAAACCCCACTCTAAGCTGAGTTGTTGTCTGAAATGAATTTGATTTCCTTCCTCGCCAACAGACTCGGTTTTCTCAATTTCAAGCGATTTATGACTTACTGCTCTTGAGCCAACTCTAGTTCGTTAATCAGATTTATCGCCTCTCAAGACGTCTAATTAACCTCTCGCTTGATTTTAATAAATTACCGTTTTTTACCTTTTCTGAACTACTTTAATATATATTTCACTATGAGTTTCCATCATAAGATAAAATATCAATATAATTCGTATTAAAAGTGTACGGTTAACACATCTCTCTAAAACTGGACAAATGTTCTGAAAACTAGACTATCCTGGTGAAAACTTGATTCAACGCTGGCTGGCAACGCTTGTTTGTAATTGGTATCCAGAAAATAAATAAAATCTGGATATTTTTGGAAAGATGCAAAAAATGAAAGAGGAAACTGATTTTTTTTAAGAATCTATATAATAAGGAGCAGATATGTGTGTCTGCCTGTCCTTCTATGCATTTGAACTGTGGACGTTTTAGACCCGAACCAATTACATATTTGTAATCAGTATGATCAGGAGGTGCAGCACTAGCTATTCATTTTTCAAAAAAATCAAAA